>CM021104.1:228460034-228507795 GCA_007115665.2 Sequoiadendron giganteum | reverse complement strand
GGAATCATCAATACAATATTCCAATCATCCAAATCAATTATTTTTGATAGAAGGGTAAAATGGGTTTTACAAGGACCCAAAACCACAAAGTTTACAAGATAGAGAAAGGACCAGCAATGGTCCACCAAAAAAAAAGCTGCCCAACAAAAAATAGCAACTATCGGACAAAAAAGACCAGGAGGGTCAAAAAGAAAAAGACAGCAGAAGAACACAGGATTATTTCAGATACCGAAGGATAGTCTCAGTCTCGCCTCCAATGCCTGCATATCAGTGACCCCCTATTTGAAAGTCTACAACATTTTCGGGGTTAAGGGAGCCTTTCACTTCAAATTAGCTCTGGTTCTTCTAGATATACCACCATCAGTTTCCTGGCTTTTTTCTTCAGTGTCATCAAGATCCACCACCAAGGAACCCTGCTAGGTTTTATCAAGTTTTTCGATCATAGCGTTGATTATTATTGCATCGAGTGTCTTGCTATTCTATGGTTTTGTTCAGCAATAGTTTTGATGTTGATTCTTAAGCCCTCAATCTCATTATCTGTAATCCTGTAGCTGTGGACCGTATCTTTCTTGCCCAAATCCGCAACCTTGACTCCCATTTCCTCAATTTTGCTTTGCAGGGCCCAATTTTTTATTTTCAGCTCATTAATTTTGGAGAGAGTCCAGTCCAGGATTTTAGAGTGGGTTTCGGAGTTGGTTTTAGCCAGATAAAGGAAATCCAGGGATGGCTCTTTACCAACATTAACAGGGGAATCAAAATTTTGTAAGTCAGGGACAGGGCCCTCACAGCACTCAGAAGTATAGGTAGCGGCTTCCTCCGACTCAGAAGACTCTTCAGAATAAGAAACAAGACTTTTAGCCTGGGTGGACTTCCCGTAAGACTATTCTTAGGGGGAGGACAGATGGGCTTAAGCGCACTCTGGGTTTTACCCGGGTTCCTAGAAGTGCCAGCTTGCAGACTAGGGTCTTTAGGCCCAGTTTTAGGGCTAGGCATATAATCCAAGCCACTGGGCTCAGTATCCTCACTGTTAATATCAGGGTTGGCTTCTGAGGAAGCAAGGGTGTGCTCATGCAGATAATCAACAATGAGCCTGATTAAACCAGTATGGAGGATAGGGAATCTTTTGGGATTCTTTTTGTTATCCTCCAAGCTTTTCTTTAGAGAGCAAAAAAGATAGTAAGGAATAGAAACCCTAACCTTATGGCGAAAATGGTTGAGGGTGAAGTGGTACCCGTAGACTTTAGTGAAGTGACCATCCACAGTGATATATTCCATGATGGCCCGAAGCACCTTCCGCCATATAGACTTGATGGAATCAACATCAAAATAGTTGTTCGCAATTTTAATTAGGCTTTGCTTCTCCTTATCATTTTTCGAGAATCTAATAACAGCTTCATCCGAATAAGCCCTGTCCCTGAAAAAATTCTTACCATCCGTAGGTAAACCAGTGACTTTGGCAATTAAGTCTTTGTTGAGATCAACATTACTGCTGAAAAGAAACAGATTTCCATCATGCCAGTTCTTGGCAAAGAGCTTTGTAGCCTCCATATCAGAACCATGAAGCTTCTTGAGAAAGGGTAACAGACCTCCGCTTTTTATCTTGTTCCATACCTTTGCATTTTTCATGTGGCTATCATAGTTTTTTGGCTCAGATCGCTTTCTGTCCCCACCCATATTGGCCAACACAGAGAGAAAGAACCAAACACAGTCCTTTCTAAAAATGAACCCGCCAAATCTAAACACCCACAAAGTGTGTGGGGTAAACATACAATTTACTCCACCAGGCTCGGTACCATACAATCTAATGTTTGTGATGCGAGATATCCGACACGTCCTCATTGAAGGGCTAGCACGACGCCTTACCATGTGATCTATCATAATTTAATAGGGCACAGACTTCAACATTTAGATCACTATAATTTAGCCAAGTACATAAATCATCACGCTTAACTCCTTCATTAGCAAAAAAATCCGCGACAACATTGGCTTCTCTATAGGTGTGTGTTATTTTAACTTTTTCAAAACTGTCCAATTTCAGTTTAGCTTCATCTATCCAAGATTTGATGGTCCACAAGGGAGGAGACATGCCACGGAGGCAGTCAATTATGTTTTTGGAATCACCTTCCAACCATAAATTTTTAATAGAGAAAAACTTGGAAACATTAGGATTTTTGCAACAATCATCATTTCTCAAACTAAGATAAAAACATCTTAAAGTGCATTAATTTCAAATCAATTTCTGATTTTTAGTTTGACTCCCATAACAAGATTTGTCATCCTTAATTCAAGGAATCAAATCTTAAAATTAAAAAAATCCTTAGTCATATCAATAGGATCCATCATCCTAGTTGGCTAAGGAATCAATTATCCAACAAATTGCACTCCCATCTGTGATCTAAGTTTAGTAAAAATTTGATTGAAGCATATGCCTATTGTCACAAGGTCCCGAAAAAGAGAAGAAGATGAAAGAGAGAATCCACTTTGCAACATGGGTGATAGAAAAGAAAATCCTTTTCATAGGTTTCATGGAAATAGTTCAAATGATGAATTAACCGATGAAATGCTTCAAGAAGTTGAACAAGATCCATAGTTTCATCTAGCCATGGAAAAGATCTTAGATCAAAATAAAGAAAGATACCTTCTTTTATTGGAAAATATACATGCTAAATTACACTCTGACTATGATGCGAAGAAAATTAAAGAAGATCTTGAAAAGATTGAAACTCCCTTAAATTATCTTAGTGCTCTTACCTAAAAAATAAGAGATCTGCAAGGGAGAATCAATGAAATACAAGGGGGAACAACTAAGAATTATGCTTTGGAAGATATTTGTCCATATCCTTCTAATAGAAATCTCAACATGATCCCATTTCCCAAGCATTGTGAAATTCTAAAATTCGATAGATACAATGGGAAAACAGATCCTATAGGCCACATGAGGGAATTTAGAAACATGAGCCTTGAATTTGCACATGAGGACACATACTTGATGAGATTGTTCCCACAAATTTTAGGTGGGAAATCCATGGAATGGCTCTCTAAAATCACTCCAACCATCAGAAAATTTGAGAAGTTGATCAAAAAATTTATATACCAATACTCCTACAAAATTCAACATCAAATAACTATGCTTGGTCTATTCAAAGCAATGTGAAAGACTAGAGAACCCTTCATCACATTCCTGCAAAGATGGAGAAGATTATTCACACGATATTCTCGTCTAGTTCATGAAAAGGAAAAGATGGATATCTCTATTAAGAGTCTTGATTAAGAAATGAGTTATAGGCTCTATCTTCATTTTCCTCCATAATTTGACAGGTTGATTGAGAATCCAATCACTATTGAAGGAGTCTTAGTCAAGAGAGGAGTGATAAAACTTCAGAAAGATGGTCGAAATTCATACAATCATAACAAGAACAATGATAAATCAAGATTTTAGAATAGAAACAAGAATGTTGTCAATGATGACCATGTGATAGATGCAAAAAATGTGAAAGAAAAACCATCCATCTTCAATCTATCAAGTACCCCATGCAATAACACCAATCAAGGAAATAACAACACCAATTTGGGAACCAACACCAATCAAGGAAATTCGACCTATCAGAACAATAACAATAATTGTGGTAACTTCAATAATAATCTTTGTAGCACTCAAAATGCAAATCTACCCATCACATTTTTCTCAAATCGACAGAGTTTTACTCCTTTGGGCCAATCTCTTGAGTTAGCTCTCAAAGAGCTGATGGATAAAAATTCCATCACTTTACCACCTCAAAGAGATTATGAGCCATGAGTCAAACCACCTTCATGGAATGAGTCATATTATTGTGACTACCATAGATGCAAGGGACATAGAACAAATAATTGTCAAGGATAGAAAAATTTAGTGCAAGATTTGATAAAAAAATTGCACAATAACAATCGAGCGACATCACGGGCGAGAGAATACGAAGTTAGAATTTCAAAGCATTGGAGGCGGATCTAGAAATGAAGCAATATTAGATATTCGATAGTCGAATCAGGAGCTGGAACTGAGTCAGAAGCAAGGTAAGGATGACCAGGATGATGTGGAGTCTGGTGACAAAATACAGGTGGACCCTGGGGAAAAGGAAATTCCGGCATCTCTCTTTGCTACTTTTGCCAACGAAAAAGTTGCGAATGTTTGTGGGGGAGTGGGGACCACTGGCGGTTTAGGAGGCAACGAAAAATCCTGGACCTCTCTATTCGGGGTTAAACCTAATGGAAAGTCTTCCTTCCCTCCTGTGCAAAATATCTCGTCCCCTGCTAGAGGTAAGTTTGCTATTTCGATTCCTGATTTGATTATAGATCATAATATTGCCTTAATGGAATGAACCCTGGTTGGGAAGTTTATGGGCCCTAGACCAAATATTGAAGTGGTCAAGGAATTTGTTAAAAACAAATGGAGAACCAGTGGGAAAGTCTCTGTTGCTGCTCTTTCTAAGGGTTTTTTTGCTTTTGAATTTACTTGTAAAGAGGATATTATGGTTGTTAGAGGCAGAGGTCCTTGGGTGATAGGAAAATCATCCCTGGCTCTTAAGAAGTGGTCATCCCACTCGGATTTATCGGACTCTATCTTTGAGAATGTCCCAGTCTGGGTTAGACTTCCAGGCCTGCCCCTGGAATAATAGAGTGAAGACATCTTTCTAGGTATTGCGAGTTCCTTTGGTGAGCTCCTTTCGATTAATACTATGACAGCTGCTAAAAAGAGACTGCTTTTCATGAGGATATGTGTGGGGGTTCCTCAGGAAGCTGATTTACCCTCTTCGATTGAGATTCAATCTAAGTTGGGATCTTGGGAACAGAGGATAGAATTTGAAACCATCCCATTTTCCTACTTCAAGTGTAGGAAATCTGGTCACTGGGTGAAAAAATGCCCTCTTAATGCAGCTTTAGAGAAAGAAAAGCCAGCAGATCTGGGTAAAAAAGAATGGAAAAAAAAGAAGAATGACTCTGTAGAAGTAAGGAGGGAGAATAAAGAGGAGGAGTTGGTCTTTGAAGCCGATAATCAGAAAGGACCCTCAGAGATTGAAGTTGTTTTGGAGGAAAAAGGTGAGGTTCTTTTTTAGCCTCATAACCCAATGTCTGTTACTAGGGAAAGAGGCTTCATTGAGGGCACCCTAGCTATAGAAGTAGATCGGATCCTGTCTCCTTCCTTCTCCCCAATGATAGTCTCATTTGATAGAAATGAAGAGATACCAGGTTTGGAGGATATCCCTAGTGAGGGCCTATCCTTGGTCTTGAATATCCCTCCTCTCCCCCTGTTATCTATTCTCCCCCCCCCCCCGTATGTGTGTGGAACAGCTGTTGGAGACCAGCTCTGCCGTTGGGGCCTTAGAATCCCTTGAAAAACAAGATTTCTCAGCTAACCTTTCCGGCAATGCTTTTCTTTCCAAGAGAATGGTAATATGGATACATTACCTTGGGAACAAAGACTACCAAACGAAAAAGATTGGGAATCTAGCAAAGAGACGGATAGCCAAGATGAAACTGGTAAAGAAGAGAATACATCAAAAAAGAAGCCTAGAAAAAATAAACATGGAAAGACCCCAAGTGGCATTTCCTCCAGATCAAGAGGTAAGGCTGATTGTGGAGCACCAAAAAACTCAAGAGGTAAAAAGTCTTCAAAAAAGAAAAGAGAGCTAAATAGTTTTCAGGATATAGCGGATGGATCTCAAAAAACCATCCTGGAGTGTCTTAACTCTCCTAGAATTTAATGAAGGTTATGTCTTGGAATATAAGGGGAATCAACAGCCCCCACAAGTAGGATGTTCTTCGCAACTTTGTTAGAGATCACAAACCTGATATTCTTCTGATTCAGGAAACTAAAATGTCTAAGGATAAAATTGAAAAAATGAAACTCTTTCAACACTACTGTAACCAAGGCAATAATTCTAATGGTTCTTCGAGTGGCATTGTTACTTTCTGGAACTACCACAACGTCAAAGGTGATTCGATTTTGGAAGGTTTGAATCACATTGTTACTAGATTCACCCATATAAGAGATAACTTTAGCTGGATTCAAATGAACATTTATGCTCCTAATGGAAAAGGTATACTTCGTATGAGAGGAAAGCAAACCTTTCAAAAAGTTCAGGATGTTTTTGATAATAGAATGCATACAACTCAGGATTGTTTCTTGAAGCTTTCTTGTAAAAGTTGTAAACCAATCATTGTAGAAAACACATGTGTAATCCAATTTGTCTTTTTATCTTGGCTTAATGAATTCTTTTTACCAAAGACACTTGTTTGCTTATGTTTCAAACTATATGTCTAATGTCCCACTTTCTTTCTCATCCCACAAGGTCCATTGTGTGAAAATCAAGGAAATAGGGCAAAAGTTTCCTATGTTTAACCCTGTTGAAAACAAATGATGATAGAATCCAAGCACTTAAAAACCTCTAAAGATATGATCCCTAGGGAGAGCAAGAGTTCTTGAATTCATCAAAGGTATTTGTTTCCTAAAGGGGTTTGAAATTTGGGAGGTCTTGTGAATGTTTGTTTTCAAATGTTTTTAGGAACCAAGCAATGTGTTTTCCACTTCCAAGCACTTTAGAATCCTAGGATGATGAGACAATATTTTGTTGGGTTCCCACTTGGACGAATCCAGCTCTGCATATTTTGTGCGGATGGCTAAATGCTTGATCACACTGGCTCCCCTCCACGGCACACACTTCTCATGTCAACCAAGCATTAATACCCATGAATCTCCCATGGCATACTTTCCATCTTTACAACAAAACCGCATGTATAATGTGGGGTGGCTTCAAAGGACATGGCCTTTTGCACCAACAAAATAGACAAGGATTTGGCATTTTTCTAAACAAAAGTTTTTAATTTAGGCATTCCGCTTGTGGGGGATTATCCAACTTCGGTGAGAGTCCATTTTTGTCCATCTCATCGGAATAATCCTCATGATTCTTGAACTTTCCTCAAAAATCCACACTTATATACTGGTTGGAAGTCACTTGGCTTTAGTGTGTTCTCAGTTGGGTTGTTCCCTTTGGTGAGGACTTTTTCCCACAAGGTAGGCCCTCTAAAGGTGCACAATAGTGAGTAAGTGCATTCGTAGTTCAATCATCTTTGTTTGCGTGAACAAAGAGAAAACACTCGCAATGCCAATTTCTCACACTAGACAAGTTTGTTCAATTTAAAGTTCCCAAATCGAAATGTGAAGGCAATCTTTTTGACAACTTAATATCACAAAAGACTTTTGATTCTCAAAATTGCCGTGATATTATTTTGCGAAAAATATTACAAAACATGAAAAACACTTGTTCATTTTAAACCTCAAAAGTAGTGATTTTGATTCGTTTTAAAGCACCAAAATGAGATGTGAAGTTTTCCTTGTCCAATTTTAACCCAAATCAAAATCTAGTAAATATCTAAGATTCTTTTTAACCAATTTTGAAAAGATCACGTTAGTGATTGATTTTAAGCCCAAACCGAAAAGTGAGTTGATTTAAAACAAAAAATGAGAGTAAAAAATGGAAGCTCTAGATTGTTAAAACAAGCATTAAAAAATGTTTTTTCCAAGTTCAACTTGCTTAATGATCAATTTTCTAACTCCAACATTCTTCCAAGATCATTTCCTTCGTTTCAGTATTTGAGAATTCATTGTGCAAACAAAATCCCTACAAGACAAAAGAGACAAATTATGTGAAGACCAAGTCACTAATTAAACTCATCTTATTAAATTCAAATAATAGAATGATTTTCGAGACCAATGAAAAAAAATTAATAGGAACCCTTATTTTCCATAGCCTTCCCACAACATTAAAGCCTCGAAATTATGCCAATGATCAACATAATCCACATTAGCAATTCAAATTTAGACAATTTGAAGTAGCCAAGTAAAGATTTGCAGCGATTTAAATAAGTCCTTAAGTTCTTAAGTTCGTTTCTTTATCTCCAAGTTTCTTCAAAGATCGTTTCTTATGCTTTAATGCTGCACATTCCTTGTGTAAATGAAGTCACTCCTCATGTTCCTTTGTTTTCCTACTCACCTATAAGATAAAAGGAAAAACATGTGAGATTTAAGTTCTTCAATTGAAATCATTTTGAGCACTAACTTTAAACAATAGAGTGATTTCAAATGAAAAGACTAAACATTTTGAACTAATAAATAAAACATCCATAAGAATGCTACAATTATTAATTCAAACTATACAAATCCACAATTAGAAGGGAAAGTGTTAGCATACAATTTTAACAATATCTATAATCCTCTAGCTAGAATGCATTCTATGACATTAATCTGTCAATGTCATCTTTGGCTTCTGCAAGGCTTGCCCCCTCCAAGAAATAAATTTGTCTTAACTGGACCTTGACAATTGTGATCCTTTTGGCTAAGCTATGGTTGTGAGTAACCTGGACAAATCCCTTCCTCTTACTGTCCGATTATAAATGTCTTTATGAAGATAAGATGGCAGGATTTGAAAAGTGGAGTTCCTCCTGCACCTATGACTCTAGACCACAAGTAGATCTCTTGATGGTGTGTGTGGGACATTAGAAAATGACAATATTTATTTTCAAAATCTAGGCGCCAAAATAAATAGCATACCTACCTCCATGTATGCTTTATGTCGATGGTGAGTAAGCCTTTGATACTCTATTGATGGTGTTCTATATCTGATCAGGTCACTTGGTTTACTCACTGATTAGCACTATCATTATAGAGGCACACCACCCCAGGAACCACAATTTTTCAAATCAACGATACTTACTTAGGTTTGCTTTCCTCTCATAGGAAGTATACTTACTTGCTTACTGACTTAGGCTTAAGACTCTAACAATTAGGTGTTCACTTTGGAACTTGCTAGACTTGCTTCTGACTGACTCACCAAAGGGTGAAAGCGATGACTGATTTTATTATGAGTGATGACAATTTCGGGTGAAAGAGAGATGAAAAGGGTGCACCATTTTGGGTTTTCTCAAATGTTTTGAGGCTATTTTTGGTATTTTCAGATGTTTTGCAAATTTTTTTGGTATTTTTGAGGTTTTCGACGAAAGGACTAACTTAAAGACCTATCCTAGGGGTCTTGAGAGTTGATCCATAGATTAGCCTTGCCTACGTTATACATGCAGAGACCACGTAGTTCGACTGATGAGAAACTTGACTCGATGAAAAGATAGATGGGAAAACGGATTGCCAATGCGATGGACGCCTAAGGATTGACCCAAACTGTAAAAAAAAGATGGGCAAATGGATTGCTAATGCGACGGACGCCTAAGGACTGACCGTAACTATAAAAACAAGATGGGAAAATAGATTTTCAATGCGACAGACACCTAAGGACTGACCCTAACTATCTTGGGGGATGATCAAAGATCAACCTCTCCTACATTCAAGCTCAGAGATGACGTAGTTCAGACAAGGTGAAAGATTGACAAGACTCAATGATGAATTTTTGAAGATTTTATGATATTTAGACATGTTTTTGGATTTTTGAATGACTTGGATGTTTTTGGATTTTCGATGAATTTTTCTGAGTGTTTTTGGTTTTTAATTTTTTTGATGTTTTTGAGTTTTTGATTTTTCTGATGTTTTTGAGTTTTTTGACGTTTCGAGAAGATTTCAAGAATATATATGAATTTGATCCAATGTCGATACAAGAACATGCCCCCAACGTGGTGTGATAGACTACTTCAATAAAGGCAAGACAAACTGACCTTAGAAATATGCCAAGTAGTACTATGGTGGAATATGATATGGATACCAACTCACGCTATGGTATGGATGCGAGCAGATGGGTGTATGGATGATTAATGAAATGTGATGGAATGGATGAGTGAGTCATGCAGATCCTGGTGGATAGAGAGTGTTTTATTTACACTTGATGCCTGTTTGCCAGGTTTTCACCAAGGTACTTGTCCAAAGCACCACCAAAGTGGTTTTCACTAGAGGACAATTTTTTCTTTACTGTTTTCAATCTTTTTTTTGATTTTTTTGAATTTTTTGTACTTTTTGATTTTTTTTGTTGTCACCAAGATGCCTGTTCACTAGGTTTTCATCAAGGTAACCATTTTTTTAGGACTTTTTCTAATTGTTTTTGTATTTTCTGTTTCTATACCTTCCAAGTTCTTAGGCATAAAACTTATTGAGATGACAACTATTCATGGGTTCCTCTAGAGGCTCGCCCTCTGGTGTTGACAACTGATATGCCCCAGATTTATAGCTTGCGGTGATGATGAAAGGTCCCAACCAGTTGGGTTCAAATTTCCCTTTCCTATCTAGGTTTCGTACATTCTTTTGGTTCTCTTTTAGCACAAGGTCACCGACTCGGAAGGTGCGTTGCCTGATCCTCTTGTTGTAGCTGCATTTCAGGTGATTCTGATAGACTTGTAGATGATTGAGGGCATCCATGCATTGTTCATCCAGTAACTCTAGCTTATTTAGTATTGTGACCCTATATTCCTCATCTGTGATAAGGTTTTGCAATGATATCCTTAGTGACGGGAGCTCGATCTCAATTGGGAGTATAGCTTCTGATCCATAGACCAGGGAAAATGGGGTGGCACATGTTGGTGTGTGGATGCTAGTGTGGTAGGACCATATAGTAGGATTTAATTGTAGATGCTAGTCATGACTGGAGTCATTGACTATTTTCTTAAGGATCTTCAAAATAGTTTTGTTGGTAGCTTCTGCTTGGCCATTGGCTTGTGGGTAATATGGAGTGGAAAAGCGGTGTTGGATTTTGAATTGTTCACACAAGTCATGGACATCCTGATTCTTGAAAGGTGTCCCATTATCAGAGATAATGGATTGGGGAACACCGTATCGAAAAATGAGGTAGTTCAGGATGAACTTGGATATCTGCTTTCCAGTGATGTAGGTCATAGGAATCGCTTCAACCCACTTTGTGAAATATTCGGTGGCGGTGATGATTCACTTATGGCCATTGGATGAGGTGGGTGAGATTTTACCTATGAGATCGAGCCCCCACTGGGAAAAGGGCCAAGGTGTAACTATAGGATGTAATTCTTGAGCTAGTGCATGAATGAGGTCTCCATGTTGTTAGCACTGTAGACACTTTCTGACAAAGTCATGTGCCTCTCTCTCCATTGTCGGCCAATAGTACCCGGTTCTCAGCAACTTCTTAGCCAAGTTCATCCCACTTGAATGGGAACCACAAGTGCCATTGTGTACCTCCATTAAAGCAGTCAAGGCCTCCTCAGGTGTTAAGCAACGTAGCAGGGTTCCATTGATACTTCTATGGAAGAGGGTTTCTCCTAGGATGACAAATCGTAAGGACCTTTTAACAAAGGTTCACTTGAGGTTCGGGGTAATGTTAGCTAGGAGGACTCCTAATCTCAGATAGGTGTAGATGTCATGGTACCAAAGATCACCTAGACCAATGATTTCACATGCATATTTCGATTCTGGAACCTCGAAAGTGGGTAATTAATAATGTTAATTTTGTATGTCTACACAATTCAAAACTTGATCAATCAAATCAAGCCCTAAAAGTTTAGCATTTCCTTCAAAGTTTCTTTAAGAGTTCCATTCATCCATATCACTCATCTTCTATTTATCTCATCCTCGTTATCACTTTGATCCTTCAATTATCCTAGTTCTTCACTTCTTTGAACCTAAGATTTAGACCGATCTAAAGGATTAGAGGTTCATCTCTTACATTATTGAAAATTGATATTCATTTTATTGTTCAAACTCACTCTCAACACAAGAAGGACATGGAGCAAAACAAAGAAACATCCATTTCAAGTGATCTAAGTCAAATTGAAACGATGTTCAATCCGATGATAACAATTGAACTCCCAATCAATCCGCCTCAAATGCCTCAAAGTTCTCAAGAAGAAGCTCATATAGAGGACATCACTGACAATGGGATGATGCATTCAAAAATTCTAGAAATGGTGCAAAACCCTAAAAGTCACTGAATTGTCAATGCTATGCTGAAGTTGTACCCATCCCAATACATGCTTGAGTTAGCAAAAGAAGGGGCTAAAATCCCTTCTGACTTTGATGTAAGCACTATTGTGGAGAGGTCTCTCGGTATCATGCCTTCACCCGCATCCATGTTTCCACTTCAAAATGTCAATCAAGGCATCCCCCAGATCATATCATTTATCACTTCAACCCTGTCGATTGTTAACAAAGGAAGTGCCATGTTTCGTGAACTTCAAAAACATCGCCTTGTGAACAATCGAGGCTTGAACACAGGGGCCACATCAGAACAAAACATCCCAGTAAATCCATTGCACCCATACATCCCTCTCACTTTTCATGATCATACTAATTCATCCTCATTTCACGCAACACCGGATTATCCTCCCGACATAAAAAATTCTCTCCCTATCTCACAAGGATAAGGTGACTTGTTTGGAGTAGGGGGAATCTTGGATCCATCATCATCACTTTCAAGGATTGCACCACCCATCTTCCCACCATTTCTACCCTTACCGCTCACACCGACATCATCACTCGGTTTGGGTCTTCCTCCTCTTCCCACCATTAACTGTTCAAATCAGAGCACCTTATTAAATCCATCAACCATGTCATCTGTACCACAACAACAGATGGCAACAATCCAAGCAATCACAATGATCAATACGTTCGCCATTCCTCAAAGCATGGTTTCACAGGGACCAAGCACCTCAATCACACCTTTCATAACTGAAACTTCGATCATTAACACGACTGTTCCGCTCAACACAATAGTTGGCATTCTTCCTAATCCAACGCCATTACCACAAAGGCACAACACCACCAATTCATTCACCATGATCTTGCAAGATGCTCGACAAGCTTCCCAACAAAAAGAACTCCAAAATCAACAAGCCGCTCAACAAGCGCAAGCGCAACTAGCTGCACAATAGGTCGCACAAGCCCAAGCCTTATTACAACAACAAGGCGAATAAGCTACACAAGCAGCTCAAGCCCCTCAATCCACACAAGCTGTACAAGCCGCACATGCTGCTTATATTTTGCAATAAATCCAACAAGCACACGCTCAAGCACGAGCACAATTCCCAGCTCAGCAAGCACAAGCATAGGCATAGTACCAAGCGCAATTGTAAGCGCAACAAGAAGCATATCAACAAGCCTCGCAAGACTACCGATTACAACAACAATACGACCAAAAACAAGCATTGTTGGTGCAACAACAACACGACAACAACAAGCATTGTTGGTGCAACAACAACATGACCAACAATAAGCGTTGTTGGTGCAACAGTAGCAATCGGACCAACAATAGGCGTTGTTGGCTCAACAACAAGCACAGGCATCACTTGCTCAGGAAATCTTGCAACAAAACCACGTCAACATCCCACCTATCAATCCCACACCTCAAAACGTATTCACTCCACCTCTTGATCCGTAGGGCGATTTGACTAGACATATCAAACTAATTTCAGAGCAAGTGCTAGATCTTCAATCTAGGAAGATAGTTAGGACACCAAGCAACTTGTGTCCCTATCCATTTTACAAAAGCTTGGCAATAGTATCATTCCCCAAGGGATTTGAAATCCCCAAATTTGATAAATATTGTGGGATAGGAAACCCTGAAGATCACATCAGGGAATTGCAAGTACATTGCATGGAAGTCGCCTACAATGACACGTATCTAATGCAGTTATTTCCTCAAAGCTTGGCTGGTGATGCCATGGAATGGTTTTCTTGTGTGCCTACGAGAATGAAAAAATTTCAGGAAATCAAAGATGCATTCCTCCAAAATTATGCATTCAACATTTATGTGGATGTTAGTTTGGAAGAACTCTCAGCGCTCAAATAGAGTAAGGGGGAATCATTCACTGTCTTTCTCCAATGATGGCGAGCAAAGGCCAATCAAAGTAAGTGGGCTATGCCAGAAGAGCAACAAGTCTATACCATCATCGCCAATAGAGACAAAACCTTGACATTCTATATAAAGATGAAATGCATCACTACGTATGATCAACTGATCCCCGAGGCACTCAATATTGAACAAGCTCTTGTTACACAAACAAGCATGCCCACTTATCCTGAACATCAGGATAGTCACCCATCCACCAGTTTCAATGACAGACCTCGCACATGGGCAAAGAATCAAAATGTCACAAATGATGGTGTGGTGGATGCCAAGGTTGTCATCAGTGCCCCCAAGTAAAGTAATCAAACACCTCATCACCAACCATAGAACAAAAATTGGGCTATCATGCAAACAAATGTGGTAAAACAACAACCACCCCAAAACCAGATCAACAATCTTAATAATCAAGGAGGACCACCTCCGTGAAACAAGTTTCCCCCAAACGGAAATTCATAGCCCTTGGGGAGTCAATCGAGTCCATCATGATAAAGTTGGTCAATGAGAACATCATCAAGGTCCCCACCCATGAACATTATAGCGAACCCCAGGTGAAGCCACCATGGTACAACAAAAATCTCCTATGTGATTATCATAAACTCAAGGGACACACGACTGCCAACTGTATGAAGTTGAAGAACATTATCCAAGATCTCATTGAGGACAAGATAATAAATGTTGAGCAACCAGCTAGTAATCAAGATCTAAAAATATACACAAATCTGATGCCAAACCACAGTCAAGGAAACAATCAAGGGAACAACAAAGGCAAGCAAAAATATGCTAGTGCTAACCTAGTATATGAGGAAATAGTCGCATGTGTCGATGAAATGGTCACGGTCATTAATATCAAGAGCACCAACACCGACTGTGGATTCACCACACGTGGTGGCAAGGTCACCATTGCAGGGGCACCATCTAAGAACCCCATTTCTAATACAAAATCCATTCCCTATGACTACAATGTCATCGACTAGTTGAAGAGAACCCCCGCACAGATCTCCATCATGGAGCTGTTGAAAATTTTTGCTACCCATAGGAAAATTCTTGATGAAGCATTAGCAGCCTCCACCATCTCCACCACCCTTGACATAGATCAGTTTTAGGCTATGGTTGGAAATATCGTCACCCAAAATCTCCTCACATTCTCTGATCAAGACTTCCCCCCACAGCCATGTCATAACCGCGCACTCCACCTTCAAGTGCTGGTCCATAAAAAGAAAGTTAAAAGCATCTTGGTAGATGGTGGTGCAGGCCTAAATATTTTCTCTCTCAAGATTATAAAGAACTTGGGATTCACCGAGGATTCCATTAACATGAACAGGAGCATCACAATAAGGGCATATGATGATCAAGAAAGAGTGTCTTAGAGCACTATCAAAATCCCCATCCAAGTGGGACTAGCAACCATGGAGACTGCCTGTCAGGATCTTGACCTTGACTTACCATATAACATCCTCCTTGGATGTCCATGGATCCACAGAATGAAAGTAGTGGCCTCAACATATCATCAATGCATAAAATTTGTGTACTAGAATGAGGAGGTCACTATACATGGGGATCCCAAACCATTCGCCTACTGCAAAAATATGGAAGCCAAGTTTTATAAAATCTCCCAAGTGCCGAAAAATGATGAAGGCCCATCCACTTCATACATCAACCCATCCACCCTTTCCTCCACTTCTATGATAGAGACACCCGCCATCCCTGATATATCTGACATCAAAAACATGATCCAGGATAATGGATGCAATGACTATAGAATGAAGAAAAATGCATTTGTTGTAGGAGAGTTACCACAATATCCTAGGTCACATGGGCAACCTCATCCAGCTGAAACACCTGTCCGCATTGTTAGGGCAGAACCTTCTAGATTCCACCATTGGAGGAATCTCAGTCGAGAAAATGTGGATGAGGGGGACATCTCTAGCATGTTATACCAAGATGAAAGGCCCACACCCACCCTACCCATGGATGAAACTAACAGAGGGTTACAATAGAAATGAAATCCTTGGAAGGAACAATGATGGATGCCTGGAGCCCATCATTGCAGAAAGAAGAATATGAAACCTTGGCCTCAGATGTACTCCCCCGAGTATAACTGTACATGGCAGAGGTACTCCTAGTAAGGTAGTCAAGAACTCTCCTCAAGTGTCGACAACTACCCTTAGACCACCCATATGCCTAGGTATCCCCCTTGATAATTTCACTTTTGACGTAACTGATGTTTGCGCCAATAGTGATGATGATGATACCATAGTAGGCCTTCTTATGCTCTTTTAGGATTCCTCCTTACTAATGATTAGTGCCTCACCCATTGAGTTGAACCAACAAACCCAAAAATCAACTTGCTATACCCTCAACTCATCGACTATGACCAACAAGGACCGCCAATTCTAGACTCATTCGAAAACGATGAGGCCCTCTCGAAATTCATGGCACTAAGGGATATAGTTCTGTGTGGGGATCACAAGGCCATTTTTCATATCACATTAGACACCCAAGCATATTACAGGGAGACGATTGAGTCCTTTAGTCGCAAAGGAAAAATATCGAGAATAAGATCGAGGTTATGGAGTGAAAACCACACTATGGCACTCTCTAACCATAGAACAATAAAAATAAAGGACACATCCAATGGTGAAAACATCTTTGAGGCATCGGAGGATGAAGGATTGAATATCCCCCCTACTGCACTACATACAGAAAAATCAGCAGTCCTAGCAGAGCAATGTAATCCTGTCAACTTGGGAATAGAGACAGAACCACGGATCACCTTCTGTGCTAAGTCTCTCCTGACATAGGAACAAGAACTACTGGTAATATTTCTGAAAGAAAGGAAGGTAAACTTTGCATGGACCTATGCTGACATGCCAAGTCTTGATCCTGAACTGGTGGTTCATCATTTGGCTGTTTACCCTGGAGTGAAGCTGGTTAGAAAAAAGTTAAGAAAAATGCATCCATAGATAGCCTTGCTAGTCTAGGTAGAACTATAGAAGCTCCTGGATGTTGGCTTCATATGCCTGATTGACTATCTAGAATGGGTATCCAACCTTGTACAAGTCTCAAAACCAAATGGGGGCATCTGTATCTTCACAGATTTCAGAGACGTAAATAAAGCATGTCGTAAGGATGACTTTCCAATACCTAACATTGATATGATAGTGGACATGACGGCCAGACATGAGATGCTATCCCTAATGGATGGGTTCTTGGGGAACAATCAGATAATGATCGCAAAAGAAGACCAGCATAAGACGACCTTTACATGTCCTTGGGGCACCTACTACTGGAATGTGATGCCATTTGGGTTAAAAAATGCAAGGGCTACATATCAGAGAACCATGACACTAATATTCTATGACATGATACACAAAACAGTCAAAGATTATGTGGAAGACATATTGGCTAGATCAAAGAAGAAGCAAATTCACATAGCAACCCTTAGCAACATCTTTGACAAATTGGAAAAATACAAGGTCAGGCTCAACCCAAAGAAATGTGTCTTTGGGGTACAATCCAAAAAGCTATTGAGGTACATAGTGTCAATTAGAGGAATAGACATAGATCCCGCAAAGGTGAAAGAAATCCTCGATATGGGAGCTCCAAGAGTACTAAAACAACTCAGAGGGTTACAAGGCAGACTCCAGTCCATTCGAAGATTCATAGTACAACTGGTAGACAAGCAGATTGTGTATTCACATCTACTCCACAAGGGAGTAGGATTCAAGTGCGACGACAAGTGCAAATAGGAATTCAACAAAATCAAAGAATATATTCTTATGCCACTTGTGTTAATGCCACCCATAGTAGGGAAACCATTGATCCTATATATCTCGACAACAACAGTAGCCTTGGGTGCTCTTTTGGCTCAGCACGACAAAAATGGAACCGAAAGGGATATCTATTACATTAGCAGAACAATGGTTGGCCATGAGTTAAATTACACATTCATTGAGAAAGCTTTCCTAATAGTAGTGCTAGCTTCACATAAATTCCGACACTACATGCTAGCACATAAAATCAAGCTCATTGCCAAGATAGATCCCTTAAAATATCTACTGTCAAAAGCTATGCTCACAGGAAGGATGGCTAAGTGGGTAATGATATTGTTAGAGTATGACATTGAGTATGTGGAGCGAAAGGAAATAAATGGACAAATCATCACAGACCAACTGGTAGAAGCTCCCCTCTACGTAGACAACCCACTCATATCAAAGTTTCCAGACGAGTCCATTTTCAATCTCAGCATAGCAGATCACTGGAAACTATACTTTGATGGCTCACACACACAACACGGATCAAGAGCCGGTGTGTTCTTCATCACCCCCTAATGGGATTGTACACCAAGATCTTACAAGTTGTTATTCCCCTGTACCAACAATATTGCAGAGTACAAGGCTTTAACCATAGGTCTCAAAATTGTAGCACAATGGTGAATCATGGCATTAAAGGTCTATGGAGACTCACAACTTATCATTAAACAAGTCAATGGTGAATACCAAACTAAGGATGATAAGCTCACACCATAGAAGAAGGTGGTAGAAAGCCTCAAGGAATCATTTATTGATATCACCTTTGAGTAGATATCGAGGGCTAACAGCAGAGCAATTGATGCCATGGCAATGATTGGATCCTTGCTAAATATCCCTCGCAACATATCAAAACATGAATTCCTAGTAGAGCAGCTTCTCATACCCACTTTCGAGGTACTAGAGTTAGAATACGCGTTCAAACTCGTTGGTCCCAATGATATTTGGTACCATGACATCTACACCTATCTAAGATTAGGATTCCTCCCAGCCAACATTACCCCGAACCTCAAGCGAACCTTTGTCAAAAGGTCCTTATAGTTTGTCATCCTAGGGGAAACCCTATTCCGTAGAAGCATTGATGGAACCCTATTACGCTGCCTAAAACCTAAAGAAGCCCTGACTGCTTTGACTGAGGTACACAACGACACTTGTGGTTCACATTCGAGTGGTATGACCTTAGCTAAGAAGTTGCTAAGAACCGGGTACTACTGGTCAACAATGGAAAGAGAAGCACATGAATTTTTTCAAAAAGTACTTATAGTGCCAGCAGCATGGAGACCTCATTCATGCACTAGCTCAAGAATTATATCCTATTGTTACACCTTGGCCCTTTTCACAATAGGGGCTTGATCTCATAGGTAAAATCTCACCCACCTCATCCAATGGCCACAAGTTCATTATCACTGCCATAGAATATTTCACAAAGTGGGTCGAAGCAATTCCCATGAACTACATCAGTGGAAAGCAGATATCCAAATTCATCTCGAACTACCTCATTTTCCGATATGGTGTTCCTCAATCCATTATCTCTAATAATGAGACACCTTTCAAGAATCAGGATGTCTGTGACTTGTGTGAAAAATTCAAAATCCAACACCGCTTTTCCACCCCATATTACCCACAAGGCAACGGCCAACCAGAAGCTACCAACAAAACCATTTTGAAAATCCTTAAAAAAATAGTCAATGACTCTGGTCGTGACTGGCATCTGCAGTTAAATCCTACCTTATGGGCCTACCACACTAGCATCCGCATGCCAATAGGCACCACCCCATTTTCCCTGGTCTACAAATCATAAGCCATCCTCCCTATCGAGATCAAGCTCCCGTCACTAAGGATATCATTGCAAAACCTCATCACAGATGAGGAATACAGGATTGCAAGACTAAATGAGCTGGAGTTACTAGATGAATGGCACATGGACACCCTAAATCATCTACAAGTCTACCAAAATCGCCTGAAAAGAAGCTACAACAAGAAGATCAGGGAACACACCTTCCAAATCAGCGAACTTGTGATGAAAGAGAACCAAAAGAATGTGCCAAATCTATAGAGAAAAGGAAAATTTGAGTCCAACTAGCTGGGACCTTTGGTCATCATAGCCAGCTATAAATCAGGAGCATATCAATTAGCAACACCAGAAAGTGAGCCTCTGCAAGAGGCTCTAAACAGCTCTCACCTGAAAAAATTTTATACTTAAGAACTTTCAAGGTATAGAACCAAAAAATAAAAAAACAATCAGAAAAAGTCCTAAAATAATGGTTACCTTGATGAAAACCTAGAAAACAGGCGTCTTGGTGACAACAAAAAAATACAAAAGTACAAAAATCCTAAAAAAATTTAAAAAAAGATTGAAAACAGTAAAGAAAAAAAATCATCCTCTAGTGAAAACCACTTTGGTGGCACTTTGGACAAGTACCTTGTTGAAAACTTGGCAAACAGGCACCAAGTGTAAATAAAGCACTCCCCATCTGCTAGGATCTGTATGACTCACTCATCCATTCCATCATATTTAATTAATCATCCATACACCCATCCACTTGCATCCATACCATAGGTTGAGCTGATGCCCATATCATATTCCACCATAGTACTACTTGGCATATTCCTAAGGTTAGTTTGTCTTGCCTTCACCGAAATAGTCTATCGCACCACACTGGGGGCATGTTCCTATACCTACATCAAATCGGATTCATGTATATTCTCGTGATCTTCCTAAACATAAGAAAATCCAAAAACATTGAAAAACTCATAAAAAATTTAAAAACATTCATAAAATCCATCAAAAAAATTCAAAAACATTAGAAAAAATAAAAAATAAAAAACATCCAAATCATTGAAAATCCAAAACATGTCGAAAATCTCTGAAAATCTTTAAAAAAAATAAATAAATAAAATTCATCATTGAGTCTTGTCAGTCTTCCACCTTGTCCGAACTACATTGTCCATCACAATAAAATGGCAATTTTTTTGCCCATCTATCTCATCATTGAGTCAAGTCTTTTGTTAGTCGAACTACGTGATCTCTGCGTGTATAACGTAGGCAAGACTAATCTATGGATTAGCTCCTGAGACCCCTAGGATAGGTCTTTAGGTTAGTCTCTTCGATGTAATTCTCAAAAACTCCAAAACATTTGCTAAACACTTCAAAAATACCAAAAACAACCTCAACATATCTAAAAAATCCAAAATGGTGCATCTGTCTCACCTTGCTTTCACTCACAATAATCACCATTCCTAATAGAGCATCATCGCTTTCATCCTTTGGTAAGTCAGTCAGAAGCAAGTCTAGAAGGTTTAAAAGTGAACGCTCAATCGTCAAAGTCTCAAGTCTAGATCAGTGAGTCAGCAAGTTGATCAACTCAGAGTATCAATAGCTTATCATCCAATCAATCTCATAAAAACCCTGATCACAACATGTCCTAGGAATGCGACCTTCCTGCGATGGACATCAGCATCAGGTAATCCCATAGTTTACTCTTGGCTACTGGTACAAAGAACATTAGCTTGTTTATTTACTTTATCTTGGTCTTGTTTAGACTTCTCTTATTTTGTGCTACTTCCAAGGACCTCTCAATGATGCCTAAACAAAACAAGTTTAGAGAGAAAAAAATGGGGCACTGATCATTATCTGTTTATCTGATGTGCTTGTTGATATTCTTGTAAAATAACTTTGTCATGTGTACTTTGTTTTGTTTGTAGGAAGGATGTTTTATATGTCTTGTTGACCACATAAGAAGGCTTTCCTTTCTATGTTTTGGCTTGAGATGTTTAGAATATCTGAACTACATTCTGAATAAGGTTTCATTTTTCAAGTGTGAACAAGAGTACTCCTATTTGATTGTTGACTCAAAGTCCATCACAGTAGGCACAATGCCATCCTGGTTCTTAGTACCTTGATGCATCACACCTATGTGTATTATCAAACATAAAGAAGGGTATGCTCTTTATCTCTCCCATCCTTGGATAAGCAATACATCATCATCGTTCATCATCATATCCAATAAAGTATCGACGACTAGTGGACTTGTTGGACTTCTACATCTTCTTGGATTTAAAGGTTGATCACTCTTATTCTTCTATCCTCTTTCACGCTTATAATGCATCCATCCTGCATCCATCTTGCATCTTGCATAATCATCTCACATGCATTGTATAATCATTTAAGTTGCTTAGGATAATATAAATTTCTTATCCTAAGCATCTCCCAAACATCTCATTTTCATAAGCATTTAAGTTGTTTAGGATAATATAAATTTGTTATTCTAAGCATCTTCCAAACATCTCATTTACATCATCATTATCATATAGATCATATAGTCTAACCATCCATACATCCATTTTGAACCTCTTTATCGCAAGATCGACCTTAAATCAAATCTTTTCGCTTGATCTCTCGAGGGGGCAATGTACCAACGCACTATTTTTCTAGGGCATCCAAAAAAAATCATAAACTTTTTTAATTTCAATGTCAACAGCATCATTCTTTGAACCAATGCAACGAGTACATTTCTTCAAAGAGGGGAAAAATGTAGACATGCAAAATACACTCATACATCTAATCATGATTTATTGAACATTATTTCGCCTATTAATTAAATAAACCAATTTAATTAATTCACTAAGGTTTTCTTCCTAATTAATTAATTAACTTCCTAAACTCTCTTCATTTAGTTAAATCATACATATTTAATTATATTCATTTTCCTCTCATTTGATTTAAAACAAATAGAAAAATTCAAATCAAATGTCATATCACCTAACCTTCTATTAGATTAATTAAATCCTCATTAATTTAGTTCTAATCACCTGAGTCCTCTAGATTCATCCACTTGCACAATAAATCATTTAATTTGATTTATTAAAACACCTATTTTCCTCACAAGGTATATTCCCAAGGAATATTCCCTCATTAACTCCCCTTGTTTGACTTTTTTGTTCAAACACAATTCCCCTCGAAACCCTCAACAATATTCATTTAATGCCATTTTTAAAATTGAAATGGGCACATTGGCGAAAACTTGCACAAGCATGGGCCAATCACATTGTGACAAGTGGCTCTCTCCTATTTGTCGGTTTTTAGTCCCACATTTCTCAATCTTGGCCTCTCCTCTCTCAGTCTTTCCTATAAATTCAATGTCATTTCAACACAATTGATCATCTACATTTTAGAGCATCCTCACTATAGGCAAGTTGAGTTCACTTTGCATCTCATTGTCTATCATCTCATTATCTTGTCAAGGATTGGGAAAAGGCTCTTTCACATATTCAAGGAGCACCAATCCACCATAGAATAGGTATATTTCATGTCTTCTTTACATGCTTGGATTAGTTTTGTCATTTGTTTTGAAGAATGTTGTATAATTCTATGAGGATGTCAGAGTTGTGCTAACCATTTGCAGATTTTGATGTCTACAGGTTTTACTTGCATTAATTTGCTGCGTGTACAAAGGATAAGTATTTGATTGAATGCAATTGAAAAAATATTTAAAATGATGGCAATAACACTTGAGCGTAGTAACTGACATCCATAAAGAAAATATTTTAGGAAAATCTTGAAGGCGATTACTAGAGGGGCAGAATACTAGTTGTTTTAATTTATTTCTGCAGACTGCGAATTAAATAAGGTGGAAAGAAGAGATGTTTTGGGATCTATCGCCAATCTCACCAAACCTTTCACATGTCAGCGACATTACCGCTACATAAAAAAATTTAAAAATTACACTTCCTGCAACTCCCATTAATTGCTTCTTACTGGCAAGTAGGCTTCAACCTAAACATCATTGAGGATACCTGTTCTGACTTCCTCTAGCATGCATAGCAAGTGAGGAAGATGATGGGATGGAAGCGATGGTGTGAAGTGGAGGCGTGATAATGAAATAAAAAAGAAGAAGTGCACATTTAAATATACCATATTTATTTCAAGGATTCCCTCAGTGTGAAGTTTATGTTGCAAGCATACAATTTTAGGTTTAACAATACGGTTGAGCACCTACCCTATAGTGTGCCAGAGACACAAAATTTAAATCCTTCTTTCTTTTACGGCGAAGGAGGTCCTAATTTATTTATTTTGAAGGCTCCAAGCTTATGAGTCCAAATTTCATGATATACTTGTAAGGCCATAATGGAATTAGCAGTCAGATCTGAAGAGAAGTAACAAAAATAAAACAAGGTGCAAACACTGGCTACCAACTAGGGGTGTCACATTTACTCAATATGTGTTTATATTATAACAATCATCGACTATAATGCTAGCATGGGCAACATGGAAAGAGAGGCCAGTACATGAAGAGGTGGGCGTACGTATATGGGCGGTAATGTAACTAAAGGTCACACCCAATTGGTAACACCACAGAGGAAGAAGAAATAACTAGATGCCCCTGCATTATCTCTTTTGCTTATTTCTAAATAATTATCATTCTTTTTTTTTTTGAAATATAAAAGATACAATTAGGTTGTAGTAATTTGAGGTATTCTGAGTAGAGTGTTGTAACTATATTTTATCCGACGGTAGTCCTCTGCATGATTGGACTGCATGATGAATTTTTATTTTCTCTTTAAGCATTACTACCAAGATTAAAAATGAAACAAAATCATTTTTATAAGACCCCAAAGTTTCGACCTAAGTTCATTCATCCATCAACATACATTCCTTGTTCTGATGATTGCCACAAACTATTAATCCAAGAATAATACTATGCATTTTTTTGTTTTGTTTTGTTTCTCTTTTCAATTTCTACAGGCATAACCCTTACTTTTAACAGTCAAGACATGCACATGACATTTCAAAAAAATATGCTTACAAATCAGTTATTCTTTCACATTATTTCCTTATTTCTTTTCTTTTCCTATCTGTATTTATTTTCAGTTTTTGAATGTAATAATGGAATGTATCCTTTCACAAGTGTAAATTTTAAACAGAGTATTTTTTCCTAAATTCCCACTTTCCTACAACAGATGAGCAACGAATAGACCTCAAACCCTTTTGAGTCACTTCTAGATTAAAATTTATCGGAAGATTTTACTAAAAGAAATTTATATTGTTTCATTTAAAATAAACCAACAACTCTCTTTTTTTGTACTATGTTTTTCTTCAGCCAAGCTTCACAAACAGGGGCCGCCTACATTTATATGTATTTTTCTTTTTGTAACATAAAATAGAGAATTGTTTAAAATTTCCAATTTATGTTATGTTTCTTTTAAACTCAAATGAAGACACTCTTTACTTCCATACACTCTTCTTTTTTATTCTTTGATTTTACCACAATATTCTAGCTTTCAACATTACAAATAACATTTAAAAATTCAATGAAATACACAAAAGGAATAAGGCTTGCTCTCCACCCTACCGTAATGGCATTGTGGAGCCTCATGGGCTCTAGCCATACCCCTGAGATAGGAATGATTTTGGCCTCAAGATGATGTAATAGGGCCTTCTCAAGTCTCACAAAGGAATAAGGTTAACATAACTTAAAATCTCATGCATGCAAGTTTTCTACTTGCCATATTCAACAATGAACTTACAACATGCTACCATTTTACCACATAATTTAAACAAGGGAATGTGGGAGTAGAAAAACTTATCTCTTCACTTGGATGATGGAATTAGGCCCTTCTCTTATCCTTTCCTCTTCATGCAAAGCTACCTTGGTCTCTACCTCTCAAGATGATTAACTCCTCTTCTCCTCTCATCTTCACTTCAATCCAAATCAAGTTCTCCAAAAGGAGAAGTGGGTAACACTCCATTCATCCTCCCTCTCCAAGATATATAGGAGTTTCAACTTGTAGCTCTTGGATGGGAAGGTGTGGAGTGTACCTACCTCCATCAAGAGAGGTATTTTCCTCATTAATGAGTTTAACATGCACTTGGACAAACCTTCAATCTCTTCACCACATCCTTCCATCAAAATTCGTCACTCTTCATTATGAAGACTTTTTTAGAGGTCAAATCATGTCCTTGGGGCACTATTGTATTCCTATTTGATCCCTACCATTATGATATAGACTCTAGGGGGTTTATTTTTGCATCACAACCAAGGAATTTGACCAGCAACCGTCTTTAATGCCCTATTTAAGGATCCATACGAATTTCAATGTTAGATACTAGGTTTTTCCAACCTCTAACCCTACTTAAACCCATATAACTCATCATTAAATGCCCTTACAAACACAAACCATAAGCAACAATCATATATTGCATAATTCTCCAATTGAATATCCTTATATTTTACTACATATAATTTCATTTAAAATTTTCAACTTATATCCTTCATGAGTTTTTAACACCTTCATGGTAGAAGCAATGAAACAAATGTCAAAATGAAATAAAAGAATATTGTCACACAATTACATTATTTATTCTTCACAATACCACTTAACACCTATTTATGGAAACATATAACAAGTTAGGTTGGGTATTAATCACAAGAAAAGCGAGGCCTTACAATGATCACCTATAAGAAAAGAGAGGAGTTTTGTTGAAAATGAAAATAAAATTTTAATAATCAGAGAATATAAATTAATATTACAATTTTGATTTTTTCTATTTAATTTTGATTTTTAAATTTTTAAAAGGGAATGATTTGTTTTGGATTTTTTGTTTCACTTAAAATACTATCCTCTCATACCATATCATATTTATGTGTTTGAAATGAATACACAAGTTCATTGGATTTATTCAAGTAATTTTTTCCAATCAAAAAATATTATTTTTAAAGATAAGACATAAGAAAAATGTTTATTTAGTACACAAAGTTTCTAAATTGTTAAAAAAAAAAGTATAAAATAACTTTCCCTAAATTTATTTCTTAATTATTACACTTAAAATTTAAAAGTTTGGAAAATCTTTATAAAAATAAAAATATTATTTCATATAATTAAAATATATTTTTAAAAACTATAATAAAATTAAATCATGAGAGTGAAAAATAGTTGTTCATTTTAAAAATTCCAAATTAATGTATTCAAAATTCAAAAATTAGAAAGCTAAATAAAAAGGAAATATCCTAAATTAACTATTATACATAAAAATATCTTTTTAAATTAATATATTTAATCTTAAATAATTTTAAAAAAAATTTAAAAAGAAAAATCAGTCATATTCTATTTATTCAAAATAAATATATATTTATAAATAAATAGTATAAATTCAATATTTCAACTAAAAAATTTATTGTACACAAATATAGTAATTTAAAATTGCAAAATTAAATAGAAAGAAAATATAATAAATTTAAATTAATTTATTTAAAACTAGCATATCTATCTTTAAAAATAGGGTAATTAAGAATTAGATTTACACTTGACTTTTTCGGATAGATTAAAAATAATTTATATAACTTTATTATTAAGGTTAGGATTACATTTTTTCAAGGTTAGGGTGCAATTACTTTTACAAATCAATTATGATTAGGGTTAAATTTGTGTGAGGTTCTAGGATCAATTAAGGTTAGGGTTCATATAGGGTTACACTTAATATTACAATTCAATAAGGGTTGGGGTTAGGGTTGGGGTTATCCTTCAATAATGCTTACATTTTGGTTAAGGTTAGAGTTCATTTAGGTTTAGGAATAACATTCACTTGGGATTAGGGTTAGGTTTTAACAAAGTTTCAATTAATGTTAGGTTTTGATTAGGGTTATATATAACCAAATTGATTAAAATTAGGGTTATTTATGGAGTTTATTTTTTATGTTTTATAAACTATATAATGGGAACTTAATTAGGATTACGATTCTATTAGCATTAAATTAGTGTTAGAGTTAGGGTTAAGATTAATATTTAATCACAATTAGAGTTCAATTAGGATTAGCTATAGGATTAAATTAATATTACTATTAGGGTTAGGGTTCTAATGAGGTTAGGGTTAAATTAGGGCTAGGGCACAACTATGATTATGGTTAGGGTTAAATTTTATCATAAGTTTTTAAATTAATATATTAAAACTATCATGCTATATTTACCAAATTAATGCACACTAAATTTTATCATAAAGTTAGGGTTATGGTTCACTTAGAATTCTAAGATAAAGCTTGGAGTTAGATAAGGGTTAGAATTAGGGGTTAATATTTAATAAAATGCCTTAGTATATCTCTAACCTAAAACATAACCCTAAGCATAACCATAACCATGATGTAAATCATAACCCTAACCATAATCCTAACCCTAAAATTGATCTTAAATATAATTGTAACCATCTTCTTGATCCTAACTCTAACCCTAATTTTAAGCTAATCTTCATGCTAACCCTAATCCTAATTTTGATGCTAACCCTAACCCTAATCTTGATGCTATCCCTAACCCTAATCCTATCCATGTCTCTTAAACCTAACCATAACCCTATTCTTACCTAAATCTCTAATCCTAAACCTACCTATATAATGACCCTAAACCTAATAATATTTCTAAATCAAAACCTATCCTTAATCATGACCATAAAAATTATGCAACCCCTAACCCTAACCTTATTCATAACCCTAACCTTGACCTTAAACCTAATTGTAAGCCTAATCATGAGCAAATCTTGATGTTATCCCTAACCCTAATTTTGATGCTAACTCTAAGCCTCATCCTAATGCTAACCATAGCCCTAATCTTTTAACTAAATATCAACCATACCCCTAATCCTAACTATATATCTAGCCTTAACCTTAACCTTAACCCTAAGCCTAACCCTAACCATATCTCTTAACCCTAACCCTAACCCTAACCCTAACCCTAATCCTGATAACCTTAACCCCAACTATTACCATAACCTTAGGTAACTATATCTCTTAACCCTAAACTTGACCCTAAACCTAAATGTAACCCTAATCCTAAACTATTCTTCATGCTAACCCTAACCCTAATCCTAACTATGTCTCTTAACCCTAACCCTAACCCTATTCTTAACTAAATATCTAATCCTAAACCTAACTATATAATGACCCTAAACCTAATGATATTTCTAACTCAAAACCTAACCCTAAGCATGAGCATAACAATTATGCAGCCCCTAACCCTAACCTTATTTGTAACCCTAACCTTGAACTTAAACCTTACTATAACCCTAATCTTGAGCAAATCTTGATGCCATCCCTAATCCTAATTTTTATGCTAACTCTAAGCCTCATCCTAATGTTAAGCGTAACCCTAACCTTAACTAAATCTCATCCCTAACCCTAATCCTAACTATATATCTAGCCTTAACGTTAACCTTAACCTTAACCCTAACCCTAACCCTAATCCTAACCATATCTCTTAACCCCAACCCTAACCCTAATCCTGATAACCTTAACCCCAACTATTACCCTAACCCTAACTATATCTCTTAACCCTAAGCTTGACCCTAAACCTAAATGTAACCCTAATCCTAATGCTAACCCTAACCCTAATCCTAAACTAGATTCTTCATGCTAACCCGAACCCTAATTTTGATGCAAACCCTAACCCTCATCCTAATGTTAACCATATTTCTAACCTTAACTATATCTCTTAATCTTAACCATAACCTTAACTATATCTTTAGGCCTAATCCTAACCTAAACCTTAAACCAAACTATATCTCTTAACCCCAACTTAACCATAATCCTAATCCTAAACTTGATCGAGAACATAACTATAACAATAATCCTAATAACCTTAACCCCAATTATTACCCTAACCCTAATTATATCTATTAACCCAAAACTTGACTACAAACCTAAATGTAACCCTAATCCTAATGCTAACCCTAACCCTAATTTTGATGCAAACCTTGACCCTCATCATAATGTTAACTATATTTCTAACCCTAATTATATCTCTTATCCCTAACTCTAACCCTAACTATATCTCTTAAACATAGCTATAACCCTAATCCTAATAACCTTAACCCCA
Organism: Sequoiadendron giganteum; assembly: GCA_007115665.2. Lineage (NCBI taxonomy): Eukaryota > Viridiplantae > Streptophyta > Pinopsida > Cupressales > Cupressaceae > Sequoiadendron > Sequoiadendron giganteum. The sequence continues at coordinate 228,478,292 of CM021104.1, read as the reverse complement.
ATTATTACCCGAACCCTAACTATATCTATTAACACTAAAATTGACCTTAAACCTAATTGTAACCCTAATCCTCATGCTAACTCGAACCTTAATCCTAAACTAATCTTGATGATAACCCTAACCCTAATTTTGATGGAAACCCTATCTCTCATCCTAATATTAAAACCCCAATACTAACTATATATTAACTCTAACCCCAACCCCAACTATATCTCTAGACCTATATCTTTAGACCTAACCCTAACCTTAACTATATCTCTCGACCTTTAAAATTAAATATATCTCTAGACCTAAGCAAAATTAATATATATTTTAACTTAACATTTAAATATTAAATTATAAATATAATTTTTTTAAATTGAATTACAAATATTACTCTATCATATTATAATATATTAATTATTATAATAATTTAATATAAAATATAAAAATAATTTATTTGCTTGCCCACTACAAAGCGAGTCAAACCTATGACCTCCAAGAATGCAAACCCCAAGCCCCAGCTAACTCCGCTACAAGTGGTGGCTTAATAATTACTAATAATTATCATTATTATTGTATAAAAAAATCATAAACTAAACAAACGTTGTTTTTTTTTTTGACAAATAGAGGTTACGGTCAAATTCCAGGCCTAGCCTCTTCCCATTTGCAAACAGGATAATCCAAAATGTTTAAAGCGGTGCGAAAGACTGGAGAAAACTATTTAAATAAATTAATAATGACGAAAACAATGGAATACCAGCGGCAATAGATAAAGTGCACCAGTGGTGATCACCATAAATTATAATATTTTGTCAGAGATTATAATTTGAAAGAATGCTTCAAAGAGATGTTATCTCATGGAATGCAATGATGTGTGTAAAGTCAAATTCCATGGACCGTTCCAGCATCTTACTCGCAAATCAGTAAGTCCTGCGTTGGGTTAAATCTGCTGTAGAATTTGGTATAGATATATGTCATGATCAACTTAGGGAGAATGCTTCAAAGACACTAAAAATAGATTGGGCAATGAAAAATCTGCGTGAATATAAATTGGAAGGCAATGAAAATAAAAACCAATAGAGAATCAGAATAAACACCTGCGATGAACAGTTCTGAACGTTTAAGGCAGTTAGAAAGAGAAACATCATTAAAACAATGTAGAGTTATCTACAGTCTTACTTTTTTTGCCAGAAGAACCTGCAGCGAATCGGAGTTGAACTGGAGCTTAGTTTACTTCTGAGTTCCCATTGAACTAACCCATCATAGCACCTGATCATCTACCTCATTATCTCTGGAATATTCTTCAATTAATTCTTGCACAGATATTGCATTCAATGGATGGTTCTCCACAAGCAGCCCAGGTGAACCAACGCATATATTCCAATCATAGACAGTCAGACAGATATATAGTCTATTTCATTATTTTTTATACAACACAAAAAAATGAAAAGGCAATAAAAGTCTAAATAATAATCGCTGGAGATGAAAGTGGATCCCGAACAGTATTCGATGGGGAGAGAGTTGGGTTCATGAGATTGAAGATATAGTTGAGTCATTACGATCCTTTGATTTATGTCCTAAATGAATATATTATATTTAATATTATCTATTGATTTAAGAAGAATATTTTATGTTTATTTACTATTATGGTCAAATCTCTGTGAGATTTTACAACAATATGAGATTAAATAAGATCCTTAAAGATGACAGAATTCCCAGCATTTTTTTATGGTTGTTTTATTTGGAAAAACTTCAAACAAAATATAGATCTGTACATGGGGTTTCTATGTGGATCCAAGGTTGCCCAAGGTTGATTTGCACCTCCCACATCTGAAAAAATTACAAACCTCATTTGATAGTCATTTGAACTATACTTTTCCTGCATTGCATATTTTTCTATTGCATAAACAAAATCATTCTTTTAAGAAATAATAACACAATCAACAATATATCTGCATGTTTAACAATTCTAAACAAACAAATATTTTTAATGTGTATCTTCTCAAAAAGAATAAACCAAAACAAAAAAAATACATGCTATATAGTTTGAATATTTCTTTCAAAAGATCATTAGATATGGTCGAATCCACATTGAGTGCTACCAGTTTGGCTTGGTTCCGTTGGGACACATGTGGAGAATAACCGATTGAATGCGATGTCTGGGCAAAAATGAATCATCAAATATTCCAAATCTAATGTGGAAGATGAGCAGGTCCTTCCCTTAGTACTTGCTTCTATAGCTTCCTTGCATGTTGTCACTAATATATCTAAACCGAAAACAACTAAGAGAAAACCCTAAAAGAATAAGAATTAAGAAGATTTATGGGAGTTGCAAGTACGGTAGGGCTTCTATTTATAGCACGTTGCCATGCATATGAGCCAATTAAAATACTACATATTTCATTAGGGCTTGTTTAGTGGAGAAGCTTCTTCCAGCGAGGAAGCCGTTTTCACATTTTAAGTTTGTTTAAATTTTGAATTTAGTGCACACATGAGTTTGAGTACTTATTTTCAAATAGAATATTCACAGTTTTTATTTGCACAAGCTCTTTTCGAATAAGGGAGATAAATCAGCAATGGCCATTGAAACTTCGCGCTTTCTAAATTCATATGTGAAAATTTCAAATCACTCCTAAATTTGTAAAGTAGCTTATTTGGCAAGTCTCTTACTTATAATTTTTTTTCAAGGTCACATTATCAAATATGATGCCACATCAGCATGTTTTTTGTCAAGGTATCCAAAAAAGCCCAAAAAGTTAAGTGAAATCGATAGTGGGTCACTAAGTCATGTATTATTGGTATGCTCATGTGATGTCACATGATTGGTCAATTTGTATACTTCATGGAAAAAGGAGTTTTGCAATTGGATAGTAAGAGTAAATTTATTGACTTTTTCATTACCTAAAACTGGTCCCAAGCTCTCATATTCTATACCCACTGTGTCAAAGATTGGCTCCTCTTTTTTAAGACTCATTCAAAAAAAAAAGATCTAACTAGAAAATTAGCCACTCCTATTACTTAAAAATTATAATTATATACTCATATTAATTAATAATTATAATTATAATAATACATATTTTTAATTAATGATTAAATTTTTCTAATCAATATTTAAATGTATTTTTTAATTAATTTTGTTGTCCTTTAAAGTAGTTGAGTTATATTTTGTAAGTAAATGAGTTATTAAATAGTATTATAAAAATTCATGCTTAATTCAATATGTATGGTATTTTTATATTTTAGAATATGGAAAAAATAATTTAAAATGTGTATGAGTGAGGATTGGAGGAGATGACAAGAAGTGAGGGTGCATGCTTTTCAAACGGCTGGAGGTGATGGAGAGGAGGAGGGGGATGAGATGTAGATATATGATGGTTAAGGTAAGGAGGAGGACACACAATTAGGTTGGCGATAGAATGGGGGAGATAGCCTCCAATTCAAACATCATAGTGAACATAGAGAGGGTTAGGTGAAAAAACTAATTGGGCTTAAAGATTGTTGACCCCTCTTAATTGCATCCATGTTCCCTTTTTTATTATTTGCATGTGATGTGACATCTTAATTTTTGGTTTGATTTATGCAGCCAATAATCATCTTGATCTGGAGCTATTAATTTATTATTATTTTTTAAACAATCAAAGCATATTTTTATATAATATATCTTATATTTATAATATTTACATATATCTAAAAATGGTCACATTATAACTCGTAATTAATTAAATATAAGTTATTTAATTAAATCTCTTATTCAATAAATTTAAATAATTTATTTATATTGTTCATTTTCTACATTCCTCTTTCTTAATTAAATAAGTTTACTTACTTATTTAATTTAATCATCATTTTCCATTTCTTCTTAATTAATTAATTATCACATTCCTTTATTTTGAATAAAGTAAATATTTGTTTTTTCCAAAATCATAAAATCATTCTTAAATCTTCTAAATATTCTTCTTTCCCAAAATCATAAAATCATCTTTAAATCTTCTAAAAAGCCATTTCACATATAATTAAATATTTTCAATATTTAATTAAAAAATTCTTATCCACTTTTCACACATAATTAAATATTTTTAATATTTAATTGTGGAAGATTCTAAATCCACATGTCACATGAAATTAAATAATTTTATTATTTAATTGTTGAATTATCTTCAACCACCAAAACTAACTCATAACTAAAAATGAAAAATGACAAGTTGCCTTCATTTTTGAGTGAAAATGTTTTGTGGGAAGGAAACATCTTCCTTCTTTTTCTCTAGCCTCCATCTTTTCCTCCAACTTCTCCATCTCTCACCATTTATCTTACCAGATTAAATCTCAATCGTCGATCTTTGCCAACTAAGATTTTGCCTCCAACAATCTATAAATAAGACCTCTTGACTCTTTGAAAATCTTGGAACTGATTACATAATGTGAGCATTGTTGTTGAATAATCAAACATTTCTCATTTTAGTATCTTAGTTTCATAATCAAAGCATAGCATCTTAGTTTTCATTGTCTTAGCATAAATAATCAAGGTAGAATATCTCTTATAATCTGTTCTTAGTTTCATTATTTCACATCATTTATCATAAGAATGCATTTTGCATATCATCTCATTCTCTAGGTTGTCATTCTATTGAGCTTCTGCTTATACAATCTTAGAGCAAGCAACTCAAAACAAATCCTTGGAGATAGAGGACAATGGAATGGTTTTGAAGAATCTGATGGGTTTGAAGCTTGTTTAATTTTAAATTAGATTCTTTGATATAATGTTTCTTTGGTGTGTTGTTTAACTTGTTTGTTTCTTCCACATATTTACACACATTTTTGGCGCCCACTGTGGGGCTCTTTCCCCATTTTGAATATTTTATTACAGGTTTTCTAGTAGGTCACGACTAGAGACACTGATTAATGCATACAACACCCATTATAGTGCATTTGAAGACTGATTCTCTAGCACATCTGACTAATTCTCTAGCGAATCTAACTAATTCTCTAGTGAATCTAAAAAATTCTCCAATGCATATGACAGATTCTCCAATGCATATGAAAGATTCTCTGGTGCATATGATAGATTCTCCATTGTATTCGACATCTTTTCTAGCATTTATGACCTATGTTCTAGCGCTTATGACCTTTGTTCTAGTGCATATGACTTATGTTCTAGTACATTTGTAATTTGTCTAAATTGTTGTTTAGATCCAATGCAATCGTGACTAGTGGTTTTATTTTTGCTTCTGGATTAAAATGAACAAATCCTAGGGTAGCCATTTGGATTAAAATGATCCAATCCTAGGGTAGCCATTTGAATTAAGATACACCAATCCTAGGGTAGTCATCGTACATTTCTATCTCAGTTAAAATGAACATCATGTCTTTTGTGAAGCAATATCTTCATGTAAAATAGCAAATATTCATTTGGACTCTAAATTTGAACATTGTTTGCTATGATTGGATGGTGATAGGACTATGCTCTCCCCTTAACTAGGTGACCAAAACTTCAAACTCTTATTTTAATTTCATGCACTTTTTGTTTTGTTAAAATGTTTAGCAGACCTACTCTTGTGGGAAAATGTACTCACCCAAGAAGAATGACCTAAGTGGGAACACCTAAAGCCAAGGATTCCCACCCACTATAATCAAAAGAGAGTTGTTAATGAAAATTCACTCGATGGTAGTGTGCAAGATAACCATCCCCAAAGCCTTTGTTCTAAAGGTTGGGAGGTCTTATGAGGGAGTTTATCATTTGCCGCACCAAATACAAACTCTTATTACAAGCCTTAGTGTAGCAGCTAACCGAGTCAGTAGCCAAATATTATAATACTCATAGTGCAAGGGGAGGGAAGAATTTTCCCCCAATATACTCACCATATAATTGCCAAGGACTGTTTGCTCAAGGGATCAAGAAATCTAACTTTTGCGTATGTTCCTGGAAAACACAAAAGCATAGATGCCCTCTAGGTGGCGACACGACTGTATGAGTGGACACAATTTTAATATGTGGGTTGTGATGATTATAATGACCTTTTTGACAATTAAGATTGAGTATTCTTGAAGTGTCTTCTTGTTGAAATACTCGTGAAAATAAAAAAAGGGGTCATGCTCGATCCTTGAACATACACTCAATGTTGTAGATTCTAGGACTTCAAAACAACTGTTTTACAAATGCTTGTTGTGTTTTCAAAACATTAATTTAGATAAGATCATCTAGAAAACATAAGAATTTGATAAATCAAATTGTGACATAATTTATGTTAAGGGATTGGAAATCAACAACATTTGTCAAGAAATGTTTTGCTAAAAGAATCAAGAAACCAAAGAAGCCACTTAGCTATAAGAAGCTTTTCAAAAGAAGATGCTTTTTGTACCAAAGTAGGAAGGTCTTGCTTGACTATCGAAATTTCATCCATAGATATCATGACTTTGATAGAGGATATACTGATGATTTTTCTTTAGAGCCTTTATATTCACAAGCTTATTATCAACGATGAGCTCTTTCACAAAGGCATAATCATAGTCAATCCATTCATCATTCTTAAATCCTGCAATCATCAATACAATATTCCAATCATCCAAATCAATTATTTTTGATAAAAGGGTAAAATGGGTTTTACAGGGACCCGAAACCACAAAGTTTACAAGATAGAGAAAGGACCACCAATGGTCCACCAAAAAAAAAGCTTCCCAACAAAAAACAACAACTATCGGACAAAAAAGACCAGGAGGGTCAAAAAGAAAAAGACAACAGAAGAACACAGGATTATTTCAGATACCGAAGGATAGTCTCAGTCTCTGCCTCCAACGCCTGCATATCAGTGACCCCCTATTTGAAAGTCTGCAACATTTTTGGGGTTAAGGGAGCCTTTCACTTCAAATTAGCTCTGGTTCTTCTAGATATACCACCATCAGTTTCCTGGCTTTTTTCTTCAGTGTCATCAAGATCCACCACCAAGGAACCCTGCTGGGCTTTATCAAGTTTTTCGGTCATAGCATTGATTATTATTGCATCCAGTGTCTTGCTATTCTATGGTTCTGTTCAGCAATAGTTTTGATGTTGATTCTTAAGCCCTCAATCTCATTATCTGTAATCCTGTAGCTGTGGACCGTATCTTTCTTGCCCAAATCCGCAACCTTGACTCCCATTTCCTCAATTTTGCTTTGCAGGGCCCAATTTTTTATTTTCAGCTCATTAATTTTGGAGAGAGTCCAGTCCAGGATTTTAGAGTGGGTTTCGGAGTTGGTTTTAGCCAGATAAAGGAAATCCAGGGATGGCTCTTTACTAGCATTAACAGGGGAATCAAAATTTTGTAAGTCAGGGACAGGGCCCTCACAACGCTCAAAAGTATAGGTAGCGGCTTCCTCCGGCTCAGAAGACTCTTCAGAATAAGAAACAAGACTTTTAGCCTGGGTGGAATTACCCGTAGGACTGTTCTTAGGGGGAGGACAGATGGGCTTAAGCGCACTCTGGGTTTTACCCGGGTTCCTGGAAGTGCCAGCTTGCAGACTAGGGTCTTTAGGCCCAATTTTAGGGCTAGGCATATAATCTGAGCCACTGGGCTCAGTATCCTCACTATCAATATTAGGGTTGGCTTCTGAGGAAGCAGGGGTGTGCTCATGCAGATAATCAACAATCAGCCTGATTAAACCAGTATGGAGGATAGGGAATCTTTTGGGATTCTTTTTGTTATCCTCCAAGCTTTTCTTTAGAGAGCAAAAAAGATAGTAAGGAATAGAAACCCTAACCTTATGGCGAAAATGGTTGAGGAGGGTGAAGTGGTACCCGTAGACTTTAGTGAAGCGACCATCCATAGTGATATATTCCATGATGGCCCGAAGCACCTTCCGCCATATAGACTTGATGGAATCAACATCAAAATAGCTGTTCGCAATTTTAATCAGGCTTTGCTTCTCTTTATCATTTTTTGAGAATCTGATAATAGCTTCATCCGAATAAGCCCTATCCCTGAAAAACTTCTTACCATCCGTAGGTAAACCAATGAATTTGGCAATTAAGTCTTCGTTGAGATCAACATTACCGTCGAACAGAGTCAGATTTCCATCATGCCAGTTCTTGGCAAAGAGCTTCGTAGCCTCCATATCAGAACCATGAAGCTTCTCGAGAAAGGGTAACAGACCTCCGCTTTTTATCTTGTTCCATACCTTTGCATTTTTCATGTGGCTATCATAGTTGTTTGGCTCAGATCGCTTTCTGTACCCACCCATATTGGCCAACACAGAGAGAAAGAACCAAACACAGTCCTTTCTAAAAATGGCCCCGCCAAATCTAAACACCCACAAAGTGTGTGGGGTAAACTTACAATTTACTCCACTAGGCTCGCTACCATACAATCTAATGTTTGTGATGTGAGATATTCGACACGTCCTCATTGAAGGGCTAGCACGACGCCTTACCTTGTGATCTATCATAATTTAATAGGGCACATACTTCAACATTTAGATCGCTATAATTTAGCCAAGTACATAAATCATCACGCTTAACTCCTTCATTAGCAAAAAAATCCGCGACAACATTGGCTTCTCTATAGGTGTGTGTTATTTTAACTTTTTCAAAACTGTCCAATTTCAGTTTAGCTTCATCTATCCAAGATTTGATGGTCCACAAGGGAGGAGACATGCCACGGAGGCAGTCAATTATGTTTTTGGAATCACCTTCCAACCATAAATTTTTAATAGAGAAGGACTTGGAAACATTAGGATTTTTGCAACAATCATCATTTCTCAAACTAAGATAAAAACATCTTAAAGTGCATTAATTTCAAATCAATTTCTGATTTTTAGTTTGACTCCCATAACAATAATTGTCATCCTTCATTTAAGGAATAAAATCTTAAAATAAAAAATTACTTAGTCATAACAATAGGATCCATCATCCTAGTTGGCTAAGGAATCAATTCTCCAAAAAATTGCACTTCGACTTTATGATCTAAAATTAGTAAAAATTTGATTGAAGCATATGCCTATTGTCACAAGGTCCCCAAAAAGAGAAGAAGATGAAAGAGAGAATTGAATTTACAACATGGGTGATAGGGAAGAAAATAGTTTTCATAGGTTTCATGGAAATAGTTCAAATGATGAATTAACCAATGAAATGCTTCAAGAAGCTGAACAAAATCCATAATTTCACCTAGCCAAGGAAAAGATCTTAGATCAGAATAAAGAAAGATACTTTCTTTTATTGGAAAACATAGGTGCTAAATTACCCTCTGACTATGATGCGAAGAAAATTAAAGAAGATCTTGAAAAGATTGAAACTCCCTTAAATTATCTTAGTGCTCTTACCTAAAAAATAAGAGATCTGCAAGGGAGAATCAATGAAATACAAGGGGGAACAACTAAGAATTATGCTTTGGAAGATATTTGTCCATATCCTTCTAATAGAAATCTCAACATGATCCCATTTCCCAAGCATTGTGAAATTCTAAAATTCGATAGATACAATGGGAAAACAGATCCTATAGGCCACATGAGGGAATTTAGAAACATGAGCCTTGAATTTGCACATGAGGACACATACTTGATGAGATTGTTCCCACAAATTTTAGGTGGGAAATCCATGGAATGGCTCTCTAAAATCACTCCAACCATCAGAAAATTTCAGAAGTTGATCAAAAAATTTATATACCAATACTCCTAAAATTCAACATCAAATAACTATGCTTGGTCTATTCAAAGCAATGTGAAAGACTAGAGAACCCTTCATCACATTCCTGCAAAGATCGAGAAGATTATTCACATGATATTCTCATCTAGTTCATGAAAAGGAAAAGATGGATATCTCTATTAAGAGTCTTGATTAAGAAATGAGTTATAAGTTCAATCTTCATTTATCTCCATCATTTGAGAGGTTGATTGAGAATCCAATCACTATTGAAGGTGCCTTAGTCAAGAGAGGAGTGATAAAACTTCAGAAAGATGGTCGAAATTCATAAAATCATAACAACAACAATGATAAATCAAGATTTTAGAATAGAAACAAGAATGTTGTCAATGATGACCATGTGATAGATGCAAAAAATGTGAAAGAAAAACCATCCATCTTCAATCTATCAAGTTCCCCATGCAATAACACCAATCAAGGAAATAACAACACCAATTTGGGAACCAACACCAATTAAGGAAATTTTACCAATCAGAACAATAACAATAATTGTGGTAACTTCAACAATAATCTTGGTAGCACTCAAAATGCAAATCCAACCATCACATTTTTCTCAAATCGATGGAGTTTTACTCCTTTGGGCCAATCTCTTGAGTTAGCTCTCAAAGAGCTGATGGATAAAAATTCCATCACTTTACCACCTCAAAGAGATTATGAGCCACGATTCAAACCACCTTCATGGAATGAGTCATACTATTGTGACTACCATATATGCAAGGGACATAGAACAAATAATTGTCAAGGATAGAAAAATTTAGTCCAAGATTTGATAAAAAAATCGCACAATAACAATCGAGCGACATCATGCCAATGAAGATCATCAAGCATTTAAGGAGAATCTTCCAAAATATCATAAAGGAGAATCTTCAAGTGACAAAGGAAAAAATGTAAACCATGTTTATGATACCACAATCAACCATATTTACACGGATGACCAACAAGTCAGTGTTATCAAGGTGAAGGAAAAGTAGGAATATCAACAAGTCAATGTGACAACAAGGGGACAAGCTAAAGTTGTCTTAAAAGGGAGTTCCTCCAAAATAGTTGTCCCTCCTCCAAGTCAATATAATTTAGTCGATCAATTGCAAAAAACATCGGCCCAAATCTCTATCTTAGTGATTCTCAAGATATCCCTAGCACATAAGAACATTTTAGAGGAGGCTCTCATCGACACAACTATATCCACCAATTTGGATATTAACAAGTTTGAAGCCATGGTGGGACACTTGTCCTCACCCACTTCCCTCTCATTTTTCAAAAAAGATGATGCCTCCATGTCTCATCTGCACAACTCCTCACTTTATCTAGAAGTCATGGTCCATAAAACTTGAATTAGGTGTGTCTTAATAGATGGAGGAGCCAACTTGAATATTTGTACTTAAAGCTAGTCCTTGCCTTAGGATTTTCTTAAACTTCTATTGATCTGAGAAGGAAGATAACAATTAAGGCATATGATGATGAAGAGTGAACTTCCAAGGGTCTTATCATGTTGCCTATTACAGTGGGACCTATTATAAAGAATACTTTCTGCCAATTTTTAGATTGAAACCTTTCTTACAACATACTTCTGGGTCATCCTTGGATCCATCAGATGCAAGTAGTACTGTCAACCTACCATCGATGTCTCAAATTTCTCTATGACGGACATAAGATAACTATACTAGAAGATCATAACAACGATCAAATTTTTTCTAATCTCAGAGTGACCCAAGATTATTTTGTACTACATAATAGAGAGGCTCTTGTTGTTTCTCCTCCAAATCATAGTGACCAAACAAAAGAGTTGATTAAGAACTTTGGCACAAAATTTTAGTTGAAGGAAAAAGGGGTGGGAGAATATTCATTTTGTCTCTTTGACTTACCTACCTCTCCAAGATCATATGGCCTATCCACAATATATGAACAACAAGTTGCAGTAGCCTCCACATCAAGACCAGGGTGATCCCACAATAGTGGTTTACAAGTTTTGGCCAAACTAGACACTGAAATTATTATTTTTAACTAAATCTTCACATTCGAGCACCTATAGCAGTTAAACCGTGAGGAATTTGAAGATGATGCAAACAAGAGTCTCATCAAATTTTGTATGTAGATTCTAAAAATAGTTTTTTTAAATTTTTTGGAATTAGATTGCACTTCTTTTTCCATCTCTCACGAAAACTAGTTTTTTTCAGAAAACATCATTTTTAAAAAGTGACGCTCGTTGTATACAACACAACTTTTTTTCTATGAAGGATAAAATTATAATTTTTTCATATTTAGATTTGTCACTATGATATCTAGCACTTTCATTTGGTCTCATAGTGTTTTATTGAATATTTTTTCCTTAATCAAATTTCGAAGTCAAACCAATTGCAATTCAGACATAGGGGGATTGTATACAACATAACTTTTTTTGTATGTATCAAAATTCTTTTTTATTTTTTTTAATGGATCAAGGACATCAATACCCAGCGCAAACATATTTTTTAAAATTTTATTTTGATAATCTACTATTTTTCCACATGTGCAAAACAAAGAGCTCGATTTTTGGTTAAAAACCTATGTTTAAGAAAACCACAATCTTCATCAGTACCCATCACAATGTTTGACCAAAAATTTATCAAAACTAATACTTAAGAAGATGAAGCTGAAGATAGGGAAATTCTCAATTGGCTATATAAGGATGACGATGAATATGTTCTACATATCAAATTGCCTACAAAACAATATGGTAAAAGCTATGCTATAATGAAAAGGATGGGCTATGAAGGGACTGCTCCCATAGGTAAAAGAAAGGAAGGAATTGTAGAACCCATTAAAACTATAGTAACACATACAAAACATAAAATAGGACTTGGGTATAGTGAAGATACAAAAGGAATCACTTTAAAGAAAACCCATGAAGAAGAAGCTTTAAAGAAATCTCATTAAGAGATAGCTTTGACAAATTTTAGATTGTAGGATAACTCTGACACTGATTCAAATGAATATGAATGAGATACTATTTATGATGATGAGTTTTGGAGAGATAAAAAGTTTGATGTCATCCAAAAATATACACCCATGCTTACACAAGGAGAAAGTTCAAGAACTTAGCCACTTGACTATGTACTTCAATATGACCATGACTCAAGCAAGGACAATTCGGTTCAAAATGAGATTGATAATCGATAGGAGAATACCATCATAGACCTTCCCTATAGCGAGAATTTTAACCATGTCTATGTCATGACCTTAACAACCCTTGACCTCACTCAACCAGATGAGCCTTTGCCTTTAATCCATCCTGAGCTTATTGATTGGGATCAAACTGAACCTATTGATATCCCTATATTCCAAGATGATGAAGCCATGGTAAATATTCTTTTCTCGTCCAATCCTAAAACAAGTTCCACCAGTGAATTTCATCATCAAGATTTAAATCAGGAGGCTCCCAAGTTTCTTAGCTGCAAAATTAATAATATAAAAGATCGATCTAATGGTGAAAACTAAAAGATGACAGTGTTAGATCATGAAAAAGGAAAAACAAAGAGTATATCCGATGGTAAAAACATTTTGAAGGCACCGAAGGATGAGAAACTTGACACTCTCCCTAGACACTATCAAGAGAGATCCTTCATTTTGATCGAGCCAACGAAATCAATCAACATAGACACTACAAAATAACCAAAGATCCTTCAACTTGTTGCTTCATTAATAGAGGAGGAAATACCAAAGTTTGTAGCATTCTTGGAAGCCAATCAAATCAAATTTTCTTGGTCATATTTGGATATGCCTGGACTTGATCCTAATCTCATCATGCATCATTTATCTATAATTCTCGGGTAAAAACCAGTGAAGAAAAAACTTAGAAAGATGCATCTGCATGTCGCATTGTTGGTCAAAGAGGAATTGAAGAAACTATTGGATGTAGGGTTCATTCAGTCCATTGACTATGCAAAATGGATCTCTAACATTATACTATAATCAAAACCAGATGCGCATATCAGAATTTGTACAAATTTTTAGGATCTGAATAAAGTGTGTCTGAAAGATGATTTTGCTTTACATAACATCGACACAATTGTGGACCTAACAGCTGGACACACGATATATTCACTTATGGATGGATTCTGAGGATATAATCAGATCAAGATTTTGCGTGAGGATGGAAACAAGACTACTTTCGCATGTCCCCGGGGAACCTATTATTGGAATGTGATGCCATTTGGACTCAAAAATGTAGGTGCAACCTATCAATGAGTGATGCTCACTATTTTTCATGACATGATGCACACTTTCATGGAAGATTATGTAGATGATTTATTAACAATATATTACACAAGAGAAGGACATTTGTAAATCCTATCTAAAATCTTTGTGATAATGGAGAAATTCAAGGTGACTCAATTTAAAGAAGTGTTTCTTTGAAGTTAAATCTAGAAAGATCTTAGGGTATATTCTTTCAAAAAAGGGAATAGAGGTAGATCCAACAAAAGTCAAAGCCATCATGGAGATGCCACCAGCAAGAAATATCTGTCAGCTTCGATCATTGTAGGGATGGCTACAATCTATCAAAAGGTTTATCACACAACTAACAGACAAGAGTTTTCCTTTGACGCATCTCGTGCACAAAATTTTTAACTAAATCTTCACATTCGGGCACCTATAGAAGTTAAACCATGAGGAATTTGAAGACGATGCAAACAAGAGGCTCATCAAAGTTTGTCTGTAGATTCTAAAAATATTTTTTTGAATTTTTTTGGAATAAGATTGCACTTCTTTTTAAATGTATTTTTTAATTAATTTTGTTGTCCTTTAAAGTAGTAGAGTTATATTTTTTAAGTAAATGAGTTATTAAATAGTATTAGAAAAATTCATGCTTAATTCAATATGTATGGTATTTTTATATTTTAGAATATGGAAAAAATAATTTAAAATGTGAATGAGTGAGGATTGGAGGAGATGACAAGAAGCGAGGGTGCATGCTTTTCAAATGGCTGGAGGTGATGGAGAGGAGGAGGGGGATGAGATTTAGATATATGATGGTTAAGGTAAGGAGGAGGACACACAATTAGGTTGGCGATAGAATGGGGGAGATAGCCTCCAATTCAAACATGATAGACTAAAGTAGAGTTGAACATAGAGAGGGTTAGGTGCAAAATCTAATTGGGCTTAAAGATTGTTGACCCCTCTTAATTGCAGCCATGTTCCGTTTTTTTATTATTTGCATATGATGTGACATATTAATTTTTGGTTTGCTTTATGCAGCCAATAATCATCTTGATCTAGAGCAATAAATTTATTATTATTTTTTAAACAATCAAATCATATTTTTATATAAAATATTATAATATATTATATAATATATCTTATATTTATAATATTTGTATTTTACTAAAAATGGTCACATTATAACTGGTAAATAATTAAATATAATTTATTTAATTAAATCTCTAATTCAATCTGCATATGAATAAATTTAAATAATTTATTGATATTCTTCATTTTCTACATTCCTCTTTCTTAACTAAATAAGTTTAGTTACTTATTTAATTTAATCACCATTTTCCATTTCTTGTTAATTAATTAAATAAATTTTACAATTTTTTTAATTTAATTATCACATTCCTTTATTTTGAATAAAGTAATTTTATTTTTTTTCCAAAATCATAAAATCATTCTTAAATCTTCTAAATATTATACTTTCCCAAAATCATAAAATCATCTTTAAATCTTCTAAAAATCCATTTCACATATAATTAAATATTTTCAATATTTAATTAAAAACTTTTCTTATCCACTTTTCACACATAATTAAATATTTTAAATATTTAATTGTGGAAGATTCTAAATCCACATGTCACATGAAATTAAATAATTTTATTATTTAATTGTTGAATTATCTTCAACCACCAAAACTAACTCATAACTAAAAATGACAAATGACAAGTTGCCTTCATTTCTAAGTGAAAATGTTTTGTGGGAAGGAAACATCTTCCTTCTTTTTCTCTAGCCTCCATGTTTCCCTCCAACTTCTCCATCTCTCACCATTTATGTTACCAAATTAAATCTCAATCGTCAATCTTTGCCAGCTAAGATTTTGCCTCCAAAACTCTATAAGTAAGACCTCTTGACTCTTTGAAAATCTTGGAACTGATTGCATAGTGTGAGCATTATAGTTGAATAATCAAACATTTATCATTTTAATATCTTAGTTTCATAATCAGAGCATAGCATGTTTGTTTTCATCATCTTAGCATAAATAATCAAGGTAGAATAGCTCGCATAATCTATTCTTAGTTTCATTATTTCACATCATTTATCATAAGAATGCATTTTGCATATCATCTAATTCTCTAGGTTGTCATTCTATTGAGCTTTTGCTTATACAATCTTAGAGCAGGCAACTTAAAACAAATCCTTGGAGATAGAGGACAATGGAATAGTTTTCAAGAATCTGATGGGTTTGAAGCTTGTTTAATTTTAAATTAGATTCTTTGATATAATGTTTCTTTGGTGTGTTGTTTAACTTGTTTGTTTCTACCACATATTTACACACATTTTTGCCGCCCACTATGGGGCTCTTTCCCAATTTTGAATATTTTATTATAGGTTTTCTAGTAGGTCACGACTGGAGACACAGACTAATGCATACAACACCCTTTATAGTACATTTGAAGATTGATTCTCCAGCGCATCTGACTAATTCTCCAGCGAATCTAAAAAATTCTCTAGTGCATACGATAGATTCTCCAGTGCATATGAAAGATTCTCTAGCGCATATGACAGATTCTCCATTGTATATGACATCTTTTCTAGCGCTTATGACCTATGTTCTAGCTCTTATGACCTCTGTTCTAGTGCATATGAATTATGATCTAGCACATTTGTAATTTGTCTAACTTGTTTTTTGGATCCAACGCGACCGCGACCAGTGGTTTTATTGCTGCTTTTGGATTAAAATGAACCAATCCTAGGGTAGCCATTTGGATTAAAATGAACCAATCCTAGGGTAGCCATTTCGATTAAGATACACCAATCCTAGGGTAGTCATCATACATTGCTATCTTGATTAAAATGAACATCATGTCTTTTGTGAAGCAATATCCTCACGTAAAATAGCAAATATTTATTTGGACTCTAAAATTGAACATTGTTTGCTATGATTGGACGGTGATAGGCCTATGCTCTCCCCTTAACTAGGTGATCAAAATGCCAATTTCATATTTTAATTTAGTTCACTTTGTGTTTTATGAAAACCTTTAGCAGGCCTGCTGTTGTGGGAAAACGTACTCACCCATGAAGAACAACCTCAGTGGGAACACCTAAAGCCAAGTATTCCCACCCACTATAATCATAAGAGAGTTGTTAATGAAAATCCACTCGATGGTAGTGTTTAATATAACCATCCCAAAAGCCTTTGTTCTAAAGGTTTGGAGGTCTCTTGAGGGAGTTTATCATTTGCCGCACCAAATAGAAACCCTTATTACGAGCCTTAGTGTAGCATCTAACTAAGTCAGTAGCCAAATATTATAATACTCACAGTGCAAGGGGAGGGAAGAATCTGCCCCCAAGATACTCACCATATAATTGCCAAGGACTCTTTGCTCAAGGGATCAAGAAATCTAACTTTGAGTATGTGCCTGGAAAAGACAAAAACATGGACACCCTCTAGGCGGCGACGCGACTGTGTGAGTCGACACAATTTTAATATGTGGGTTGTGATGATTATAATGACCTTTTTGACCATTAAGAGTGAGTTTTCTTGAAGTGTCTTCTTGTTGAATTACCAGTGAAAATAAAAAAATGGTCATGCTCGACCCTTGAACATACACTCAATCTTGTAGATTCTAGGACTTAAAAACAACTGTTTTACAAATGCTTGTTGTATTTTTAAAACATTAATTTAGATAAGATCATCCAGAAAACATAAGAATTTGACAAATCAAATTGTGACGTAATTTATGTTAAGGGATTGGAAATCAACAACATTTGTCAAGAAATTTTTTTCTTAAAGAATCAAGAAACCAAAGAAGCCACTTAGCTACAACAAGCTTTTCAAAAGAAGATGCTTTTTGTACCAAAGTAGGAAGGTCTTGCTTGACTATCGAAATTAAATCCATAGATATCATGACTTTGATAGAGGATATACTGATGATTTTTCTTTAGAGCCTTTATATTCACAAGCTTATTATCAACGATGAGCTCTTTCAAAAAGGTATAATCATAGTCAATCCATTCATCATTCTTAAATCCTACAACCATCAATACAATATTCCAATCACCACCTAGTTGGCTAAGGTATTAGTTATCCAAAAAATTGCATTGCCATTTATGATCTAAGTTTAGTAAAAATTTTATTGAAGCATATGCCTATTGTCACAAGGTCCGCAAAAAGAGAAGAAGATGAAAGAGAGAATCCAATTTACAACATGGATGATAGGGAAGAAAATACTTTTCATAGGTTTCATGGAAATAGTTCAAATGATGAATTAGCTAATGAAATGCTTCAAGAAGTTGAACAAAATCCAGAGTTTCACCTAGCCATGGAAAAGATCTTAGATCAGAATAAAGAAAGATACTTTCTTTTATTGGAAAACATAGGTGCTAAATTACCCACTAACTATGATGCGAAGAAAATTAAA
>CM021104.1:228391276-228460014 GCA_007115665.2 Sequoiadendron giganteum | reverse complement strand
GAAAAACTTGGAAACATTACGATTTTTGCAACAATCATCATTTCTCAAACTAAGATCAAAACATCTTAAAGTGCATTAATTTCAAATCAATTTCTGATTTTGAGTTTGACTCCCATAACAATTTTTGTCATCCTTCATTTAAGGAATAAAATCTTAAAATTAAAAATTACTTAGTCATATCAATAGGATCCATCATCCTAGTTGGCTAAGGTATTAGTTATCCAAAAAATTGCATTGCCATTTATGATCTAAGTTTAGTAAAAATTTTATTGAAGCATATGCCTATTGTCACAAGGTCCGCAAAAAGAGAAGAAGATGAAAGAGAGAATCCAATTTACAACATGGATGATAGGGAAGAAAATACTTTTCATAGGTTTCATGGAAATAGTTCAAATGATGAATTAGCTAATGAAATGCTTCAAGAAGTTGAACAAAATCCAGAGTTTCACCTAGCCATGGAAAAGATCTTAGATCAGAATAAAGAAAGATACTTTCTTTTATTGGAAAACATAGGTGCTAAATTACCCACTAACTATGATGCGAAGAAAATTAAAGAAGATCTTTAAAAGATTGAAACTCCCTTAAATTATCTTAGTGCTCTTACCTAAAAAATAAGAGAACTGCAAGGGAAAATCAATGAAATTCAAGGGGGGACAACTTAAAATTATGCTTTGGAAGATATTTGTCCATATCCTTCTGATAGAAATCTCAACATGATCCCATTTCCCAAGCATTGTGAAATTACAAAATTCGATAGATACAATGGGAAAACGGATCCTATAGGCCACATGAGGGAATTTAGAAACATGAGCCTTGAATTTGCACATGAGGACACATACTTGATGAGATTGTTCCCACAAAGTTTAGGTGGGAAATCCATGGAATGGCTCTCTAAAATCAATCCACCCATCAGAAAATTTGAGAAGTTGATGAAAAAATTTATATACCAATACTCCTACAACATTCAACATCAAATAACTATGCTTGATCTATGCAAAGCAAAGTGAAAGACTAGAGAACCCTTCATCACATTCCTGCAAAGTGGAGAAGATTATTCACAGGATATTCTCGTCTAGTTCATAAAAAGGAAAAGATGGATATCTCTATTAAGAGTCTTGATTAAGAAATGAGTTATAGGCTCTATCTTCATTTTCCTCCATAATTTGACAGGTTGATTGAGAATCCAATCACTATTGAAGGAGTCTTAGTCAAGAGAGGAGTGATAAAACTTCAGAAAGATGGTCGAAATTTGTACAATCATAACAACAACAATGATAAATCAAGATTTTAGAATAGAAACAAGAATGTTCTCAATGATGACCATGTGATAGATGCAAAAAATGTGAAAGAAAAACCATCCATCTTCAATCTATCAAGTACCCCATGCAATAACACCAATCAAGGAAATAACAACACCAATTTGGGAACCAACACCAATCAAGGAAATTTGACCTATCAGAACAATAACAATAATTGTGGTAACTTCAATAATAATCTTTGTAGCACTCAAAATGGAAATCCACCCATCACATTTTTCTCAAATCGACAGAGTTTTACTCCTTTGGGCCAATCTCTTGAGTTAGCTCTCAAAGAGCTGACGGATAAAAATTCCATCACTTTAACACCTCAAAGAGATTATGAGCCATGAGTCAAACCACCTTCATGGAATGAGTCATATTATTGTGACTACCATAGATGCAAGGGACATAGAACAAATAATTGTCAAGGATAGAAAAATTTAGTACAAGATTTGATAAAAAAATTGCACAATAACAATCGAGCGACATCACGGGTGGAAGAATACGAAGTTAGAATTTCAAAGCATTGGAGGCGGATCTAGAAATGAAGCAAGATTAGATATTCGATAGTTGAATCAGGAGCTGGAACTGAGTCAGAAGCAAGGTAAGGATGACCAGGATGATGTGGACTCTGGTGACAAAATACAGGTGGACCCTGGGGAAAAGGAAATTTCGGCATGTCTCTTTGCTACTTTTGCCAACAAAAAAGTTGTGAATGTTTGTGGGGGAGTGGGGACCACTAGCGGGTTAGGAGGCAACGAAACATCTTGGACCTCTCTATTCGGGGTTAAACCTAATGGAAAGTCTTCCTTCCCTCCTGTGCAAAATATCTCGTCCCCTGCTAGAGGTAAGTTTGCTATTTCGATTCCTGATTTGATTATAGATCATAATATTGCCTTAATGGAATGAACCCTGGTTGGGAAGTTTATGGGCCCTAGACCAAATATTGAAGTGGTCAAAGAATTTGTTAAAAAAAATGGAGAACCAGTGGGAAAGTCTCTGTTGCTGCTCTTTCTAAGGGTTTTTTTTCTTTTGAATTTACTTGTAAAGAGGATATTATGGTTGTTAGAGGCAGAGGTCCTTGGGTGATAGGAAAATCATCCCTGGCTCTTAAGAAGTGGTCATCCCACTTGGATTTATCGGACTCTATCTTTGAGAATGTCCCAATCTGGGTTAGACTTCCAGGCCTGCCCCTGGAATACTAGAGTGAAGACATCTTTCTAGGTATTGCGAGTTCCTTTGGTGAGCTCCTTTTGATTAATACTATGTCAGCTACTAAAAAGAGACTGGTTTTCATGAGGATATGTGTGGGGGTTCCTCAGGAAGCTGATTTACCCTCTTCGATTGAGATTCAATCTAAGTTGGGATCCTGGAAACAGAGGATAGAATTTGAAACCATCCCATTTGCCTACTTCAAGTGTAGGAAATTTGGTCACTGGGTGAAAAAATGCCCTCTTAATGCAGCTTTAGAGAAAGAAAAGCCAGCAGATTTTTGTAAAAAAGAATGGAAAAAAAAGAAGAATGACTCTGTAGAAGTAAGGAGGGAGAATAAATAGCAGGAGTTGGTCTTTGAAGCTGATAATCAGAAAGGACCCTCAGAGATTGAAGTGGTTTTGGAGGAAAAAGGTGGGGTTCTTTTTGAGCCTCATAACCCAATCTCTGTTACTAGGGAAAGAGGCGTCATTGAGGGCACCCTAGCTATAGAAGTAGATCGGATCCTATCTCCTTCCTTCTCCCCAATGATAGTCCCATTTGATAGAAATGAAGAGATACCGGGTTTGGAGGATATCCCTAGTGAGGGCCTATCCTTGGTCTTGAATATCCCTCCTCTCCCCCTGTTATCTATTCCCCCGCCCCCCCTATGTGTGTGGAACAGCTGTTGGAGACCAGCTCTACCGTTGGGGCCTTAGAATCCCTTGAAAAACAAGATTTCTCAGCTAACCTTTCCAGCAATGCTTTTCTTGCCAAGAGAATGGTAATATGGATACATTACCTTGGGAACAAAGACTACCAAACAAAAAAGATTGGGAATCTAGCAAAGAGACGGATAGCCAAGATGAAACTGGTAAAGAAGAGAATACATCAAAAAAGAAGCCTGGAAAAAATAAACATGGAAAGACCCCAAGTGGCATTTCCTCCAGATCAAGAGGTAAGGTTGATTGTGGAGCACCAAAAAACTCAAGAGGTAAAAATTCTTCAAAAAAGAAAAGAGAGCTGAATAGTTTTCAGGATATAGCGGATGGATCTCAAAAAACCATCCTGGAGTGTCTTAACTCTCCTAGAATTTAATGAAGGTTATGTCTTGGAATATAAGGGGAATCAATAGCCCCCACAAGTAGGATGTTCTTCGCAACTTTGTTAGAGATCACAAACCTGATATTCTTCTGATTCAGGAAACTAAAATGTCTAAGGATAAAATTGAAAAAATGAAACTCTTTCAACACTACTGTAACCAAGGCAATAATTCTAATGGTTCTTCGGGTGGCATTGTTACTTTCTAGAACTACCACAACATCAAAGGTGATTCGATTTCAGAAGGTTTGAATCACATTGTTACTAGATTCACCCATATAAGAGATAACTTTAGCTGGATTCAAATGAACATTTATGCTCGTAATGGAAAAGGGATGAGGAAATCTTTTTGGCTGGAATTAGCCTCCATTAGAAGTATTTTTGACAAAGAAGCTTGGATTGTTATGGGGGATTTTAATACCCCCCTAATGAATGGTGAGAAATTTGGGGGATCCCAGATTAACTTAGAAAGTAAAGAGGATCTTCAGAATTTTATTGATACTCAGGGGCTGATAGACCTGGATCTTCTTGGAGCTTCCTTCATCTGGTCAAATTGTAGAAAGGGGATGGACCTCATATAGGTCAGATTAGATAGATCCATGATTTCTAATCATTGGTATTTTGATTACAATTCTTCCCTTAAATATCTCACTAGAATAGGTTCTGACCACTCCCCTATCAGTTTAACTGCGGATCCTATAAAAAAAAAGAAGAATACCCCCTTCAGATTTGAAAAAATATGGATTTCCCATCCTGCTCTCAAAGAAGAATTAAAGAAATAGTGGAATATTAGCATTCAAGGAACTGCAATGTTCAGAATTGCTAAAAAATTAAGGGAAGTGAAATGCAATCTTAAAAAATGGAAAAAGGATTCTTTTGGGAACATCTTTAAGATCAAGTCAGAACTTCAGACGGATCTAGGAGCCATTCAACTCAAAATTCAGAATGAGGGTTACTTGAATGACACTAAGGAAAAGGAGAATGAACTCCTTACAAAGATGCATGATATTATTGGGAAGGAGGAGGAGTTCTAGAAACAAAGATCAAGAGCCCTTTGGCTATCGGCTGGAGATAGAAACACCAAGTACTTCCACCTTTCGATGTCTAAACATAGAGCTGTCAATAGAATATCTCAAATTGATGGGAATGGAACCAGTTTTGTGGAGGAAGAGGATATTAGGACATAGGCGGGCTCCTTCTTTAAACTTCTTCTCTCTACCAGTACTGAAATAAACCAGAATGTGCAAGACCAACTTGTGGAAGCTATACCAAGAATTATCAATTAGGAGAACAACTCTTTTATGACTACTATCCCCACCAATGAGGAAATCAAGAGGGCTGTCTTTTCCTTTGATGGGAATAAAGCCCTGGGGCCCGATGGTTTTCCTTTGTTCTTCTTCCAATGGTTCTGGAAGATTGTTGAAGAATATGTGGTTAATGCTGTTAAAAATTTTTTTGGAGCCAGATGTCTTTTAAAAGAACTAAATGCTACTTTCTTGGTCTTCGTCCCCAAGAAAGCTGGAGCTGACAACTTTGAGGCTTTTAGACCTATCAGTCTTTGTAATTCTTTATACAAGATCATCTCTAAGGTCCTAACCTCTAGATTCTTACTTTTTTTGTCTTACTTGATTTCTCCTCAATAGAATGGATTCATTCCTGGTAGACAAATTCTTGACTCTATTGTTTCGATTCATGAGAACATTCACTCCCTTGTTGAATCGAAGACTGAAGGTTTCCTTTTAAAGCTCGACATTTCAAAAGCCTATGATAGAGTTGACTGGGTTTTCTTATTTAAAATCCTGAAGGCCTTCGGTTTTAATAATAGGGTGGTCCAAATGGTGGAACAACTTATGTCCATAGCTTCCATATTGGTTATGGTCAATGGTTCCCCGACTTTCTTTTTTCAGAGCACTAGAGGTCTCAGGCAGGGTGATCCTATTTCTCCTATTTTATTCACTATTATGGCTGAAAGCTTAGGCAGGAACCTGAAAAAATTCATTGACTTTAAAGTTATCGTCAGGCTCAGACCATCCTCGGGCAACCTGGTGTGTTCTCATCAACAATTTGTTGATGATACTATGCTCATGGGTCAAGGTTCTGTGTCTGAATCTAAATCTATTAAACAACTGCTTGACAAATATGGGAGAGCTTCAGGACAGCTAATCAACAATAAAAAAAGCTCACTGTTCTTTTTCAATACTCTAGCTCATCGACAGACCAAAATTGCTAGAATCTTGGACTGTAAGGTGGAATCCCTTCCTACCACCTACTTGGGTCTTCCTTTAAGTTTGAAACCTCCTGATGCTTTCTGGATTTCTTAGGTGGATAGATTTAGTAAAGAGCTTGTAGGTTGGAAAGGTGCTCTGCTTAGCCAAGCTGGTAAGCTTCAGCTCCTCAAAGCCTCCCTTCAGAATCTCCCTATATATGCCCTGAGCCTCTTTAAGATCCCTGCTAAATATGCTAACACAATTGAAAAAATTCAAAAAAGATTTCTATGATCGGGTGTTGAGGAAAATAAAAGAATTCCCTTAATTGACTGGAATCTGGTCTGTAGACCTAAAAAGAACGGCAGACATGGGTTAAGAAGAATCATATCTATTAATAAAATCCTCTTGGCCAAGAAAATTTGGAGAATTTTCTCCTCCTCCTCCGAGTGGATTGATATTATGGCTAGCAAATATCTTGATAAAAATTTCTCTTCCATCATTAATAAGGACCCCCACCTTCTTCCTAAAGGATCTATATGCTGGAACAATTTAATTATTGGAAAAAAGATTGTGGAGGAAGGCATTGGTTGGCAAGTGGGAAATGGGAATAGTACCAGATTCTGGGAAGACAAATGGATTTTAAAGGAACCTCTGATAAATATCAATCCCTTCAGAGATTGGGCTAAGAATTGCAAGGTTAGGTTTGGTACTTATGTGAAAGATTACAGAGTCAATGGTAATTGGGTGGACTTAAGCAGAGTTAGTCAGGTTTTGGCCCCCATCCAGATTATGTTGCTCACTATTAGACCTAGCTCAGAGTAGCTGGAGGACCGTGCGGTCTGGATTGATGATCCCTCTGGTAATTTTTCCATATCTTTTGCTTTTGCTAAGCTCACTTCTTCTCTGGATCATCCTCCCTTTTGGTCTAAAGCTTGGAGCAATAATCTGATTCCTAAAATTAACATCTTCTTTTGGATCTTGCTTCAAAATAAGTTGCTAACGATTGACAATTTGTGTAAACGGGGATTTAAAATCCCTAATAGATGTTGTCTTTGTAAGATGGATGTTGAATCTATTAATCATTTATTCCTTCACTGCTCTTTTGCTACTTCTCTCTAGAAAAATTTTAACAGATTATGGAACCTCTCTTGGGTATTTCCAATGCTCATTGAAGAACTTTTTTCTCAATGGAAAGCCTCGACAAGGAATCCTTTACTCAGATTTTTTTGGGAGCTATCTTTCCCTCATATTGCTTGGGCATCTAGAAAGAACGCAACAACATAATTTTTAGGGGCAAAGAAGCCTCTGTGGATTATGTATTTGATAAAATTGCTAGATCTCTAAAGGAAAACTTTAGTGCTATGGCCCAGAAGGATAGGAAGACCTTGAATGTAGCATAATCCCCATTTTGTCTAGCTTTACTATTAAGGCTAAAAAGGACAGAGAGGGAGTCTCCTAGACTTTTCCGCCTAATGGCTGGATCAAAGCTAACTTTGATGGTGCGGCTAAAGGCAATCCGGGGGCGGCGGGTTGTGGAGGAGTTATAAGGGATTCCTATGGCAACTTCATGGGTGCGACAGCCTCTCCTCTTGGCTCTCAAACTAATCACCTGGCGGAGGCAACTGGTGCTTACCATATTATAAATTTAGCCCAAAGTCTCAATATTAACAAGTTATGGATTGAAGGAGACTCCAAAAACATAATTGGCTGCCTCCGTGGCAAGTCTCCTCCCTCGTGGACCATAAAATCCTGGATTGATGAAGCTAAATTGAAATTGGATAAGTTTGAAAAAGTTAAAATAACACACACCTATAGAGAAGGCAATGCTATCGCGGACTTTTTTGCTAATGAAGGAGTCAAGAGTAAACAAGTGTGTACCTGGCTTAATAATAGCAATCTTAATATTAAAGTCTATGCCCTATTAAATTATGATAAATCACATGGTAAGGCATCGTGTTATCCCTTTAATGAGAACAGGTTGGATCTCTCACATCACAATCATTAGATTGTATGGGACTAAACTCTGTGGAGTAATTTGCAAGTTTACTCCGCACGCTTTGTGGGTGCTTAGATTTGGTGGGGCCAATTTTAGAAAGAATTGTGTTTGGTTCTTCCTCACTGTGTCGGCCGATATGGGTGGGGACAGAAAGCGAATTGAGCCAGATAGCTATGAAACCCATATGAAAAATGCTAAGGCTTGGAACAAGATAAAAAGTGGAGGTTTCTTCCCTTTTCTAGAGAAGCTTCATGGTTCTGATCTGGAGGCTACGAATCTCTTTGCCAAAAATTGGCATGATGGCAACCTGACTCTGTTCGGCAAGAATGTGGAGCTCAATGAAGAGTTAATCGCCAAAGTTATGGGATTACCCACTGATGGGAAGAATTTTTTCAGGGACAGGGCTTACTCTGATGAAGCTGTTATCAAATTCCCCAAAAATGACAAGGAAAAGCAAAACTTGGTCAAAATTGCGAATAGTTACTTTGATGTTGACTCCATAAAATCTATTTGGAGAAAGGTCCTTCGGGCCATCATAGAGTATATCATAGTGGACGGGCATTTCATTAAAGTCTATGGGTATCACTTCACCGTCCTCAACCATTTCCACCACAAGGTAAGGGTTTCTATCCCTTATTATCTCTTATGCACTCTGAAGAAAAGTTTGGAGGACAATAAAAAGAATCCCAAAAGATTTCCTATCCTCCATACTACATTAACTAGGCTTATTGTTGAATATCTGCATGTGCATGCCCCTGCTACCTCAGAAGCCAACCCAGTGGCTTAGATTATTTTCCTAACCCTAGCCCTGGCCCAAAAGCCCCTAGTTTGCATGCTGGCCCTTCTAGGGATCCGGGTAAAATCCGGGTTGCGCTTGAGCCCAACTGTCCTCCTCCTAAGTTCAGCCCTACTGGCAAGACTACCCAGGCTAAAAGCCTTGTCTCTTACACTAAAGAGGCCTCCGAGCCAGAGCAAGCTGATACCAACACTTCTGAGCACTGTGTGGGCCCTGTTTCGGACATTCAGAATGTTGACAATTCCCCTGTTAACACTGGTAAAGAGCCCTCCCTTGATTTTCTATACCTGGCTAAAACCAACTTCGAGTCCCATTCTAAACTTCTGGATTGGACCTTCTCTGAAATCAATGAGCTTAAAATTAAAAATTTTCCCTTGCAATGCAAGATTGTGGAGTTGGGCAAGAAAGATGTGGTGCACAGTAACAGGATCATTGATAATGATGTTGAGGGCCTAAGGATTAACATTAGAACCATTGCAGAATAGAACAATCGAATAGCAAGACACAATGCTATAATAATCAATGCAATGACTGAAAAACTAGACAAAGCCCAATAGGGATCCTTGGTGGTTGATCTAGAAGACACTGAAGATAAAAGCCAGGAAACGAATGGAGGAATTTCTTGAAGAACTCGTGCCAATTTGAAGCGAAAGGCCCCCTTAACCTCGAAAATGGTTCAAACCTTCAAGAAGGGGGTTACTGATATGCAGGTTTTGGAGGCAGAGACAAAGACTATCCTCAGGTCTCTGAAGCAATTCTGTGTTCTTTTTTTTTTTGCTGTCATTTCCTTTCTGACGCTCCTGGTCTTTTTTGCCTGCTCGCTGTTGGTTTTTTTTGGGTAGCTGTATTTGTTTGGTGGATCCTTGGTGGTCTTTTCTCTATTTTGTAAACTTTATGGTTTCGGGTCCCTGTAAAACCCATTTTACCCTTTTATCAAAAACAATCGAGCGACATCATGCTAATGAAGATGATCAAGCATTTAAGGACCCTCTTCCAAACTATCAAAAAGGAGAATCTTCAAGTGACAAAGGAAAAAATGTAAACCATGTTTATGATACCACAATCAACCATATTTACATGGATGACCAACAAGTTAGTGTTATCAAGGTGAAGGAAAAGTAGGAATATCAACAAGTCAATGTGACAACAAGGGGACAAGCTAAAGTTGTCTTAAAAGGGAGTTCCTCCAAAATAGTTGTCCCTCCTCCAAGTCAGTATAATTTAGTCGATCAATTGTAGAAAACATCGGCCCAAATCTCTATCTTAGAGCTTCTCAAGATATCCCCAGCACATAAAAATATTTTAGAGGAGGCTCTCATTGACACAACTATATGCACCAATTTGGATATTAACAAGTTTCAAGCCATGGTGGGACACTTGTCCTTACCCACTTGCCTATCATTTTCCAAAAGAGACGATGCCTCCATATCTCATCCGCACAACTCCTCACTTTATCTAGAAGTCATGGTCCATAAAACTTGAATTAGGTGTGTCTTAATAGATGGAGGAGCCGACTTGAATATTTGTACTTTAAAGCTAGTCCTTGCCTTAGGATTTTCTTAAACTTCTATTGACCCGAGAAGGAAGATAACAATTAAAGCATATGATGATGAAGAGCGAGCTTCCAAGGGAAATATCATGTTGCCTATTAGAGTGGGACCTATTATAAAGAATACTTTCTACCAATTTTTCGATTGAGACCTTTCTTACAACATACTTCTAGGTCATCATTGGATCCATGAGATGCAAGTAGTACCGTCAACCTACCATCAATGTCTCAAATTTCTCTATGACGGACATAAGATAACTATACTAGAAGATCATAACAACAACCAAATTTGTTCTAATCTCAAAGTGACCGAGGAAAATTTTGTACTACATAATAGAAAGGCTCTTGCTTTTTCTCCTTCAAATCATAGTGACCAAACAAAAGAGTTGATTAAGAACTTTGGCAAAAAAATTTAGTAGAAGGAAAAAGGGGTGGGAGAATATTCATTTTGTCTCTTTGACTTACCTATCTCTCCAAGATCATATGGCCAATCCACAGTATATAAACAACAAGTTGCAGCAGCCTCCACATCAAAACCAGGGTGATCCCACAATAGTGGTTTACAAGTTTTGGCCAAACTAGACACTGAAATTATTATTTTTAACTAAATCTTCACATTTGGGCACCTATAGTAGTTAAACCATGAGGAATTTGAAGATGATGCAAAAAAGAGTCTCATCAAATTTTGTCTGTAGATTCTAAAAATATTTTTTTGAAATTTTTTGGAATTAGATTGCACTTCTTTTTCCATGTCCCACAAAAACTGGTTTTTTTCAGAAAACATCATTTGTAAAAAGTGACGCTCGCCATATACAACATAACTTTTTTTGTATGAAGGATAAAATTATAATTTTTTTGAATTTAGATTTGTAACTATGCTATCTAGCACTTTCATTTGGTCTCATAGTTTTTTATTGAATATTTTTTCCTTAATCAAATTTCAAAGTCAAACCAATTGCAATTCAGACATAGGGGGACTATATACAACATAACTTTTTTTACATGTATCAAAATTCTTTTTTTTGAATGGATCAAGGACAATAATAATAAAACCAAAACATATGAAAATTATATTTGTTGGATAGCTCGTTCTGAGGACTACCATCTTCCAGTTGGGTCTATGAATTCTCGTCCATTTCCATCCTCAACCCGAGCATCAAAGGGTAGAAATATGCTAAAATTTTGTGGAAGAGGGGGAGAAAGGCAAAAAAGGGGGGTTTGAGCGAACCCCCCTTCACTCGAAAGGGTGAAGGGGGGTTTCTTCAAAGGGGGGTTCGCATGAATCCCCCTTTTTTATGAATTTTGCATTCGTTTCTATGAAGAAAAGTGACATCATAGGGTTCGAGCGAACCCACCATGCAAAGGGGGGTTCGCTCAAACTAGGGGTTCAACCGAACCCCTCGTTTGGGTTAGTGCGAACCCCCTAGTTCGAAACGAATCCTTTAAAACATGAAATTTTGAATGTGTGAGAATTTTTACAAATTTCCTTCCTCATAAAAATTGTAAACCACTATTATGGGTTTACCCACCACAATCTTCATCAGTACCCATCACAATGTTTGTTCAAAAATTTATCAAAGCTAATACTTAAGAAGATGAAGCCGAAGATAGGTACATTCTCAATTGGCTATATAAGAATGAAAATAAATCTCTTCCACATACCAAATTGCCTACAAAATAATATGGTAAAGGCTATGCTATAATACAAAGGATGGGCTATGAAGGGATTGCTCCCATAGGTAAAAGAAAATAAGAAATTGTACACCCCATTAAACCTACAGTAACACATACAAAACATAAAATAGGACTTGGGTATGGTGAAGATACAAAAGGAATCACTTTAAAGAAAACCCATGAAGAAGAAGCTTTAAAGAAATCTCATTAAGAGATAGCTTTGACAATTCTTAGATTGCAGGATAACTCTGACACTGATTCAAATGAATATTAATGAGATACTATTTATGATGATGAGTTTTGGAGAGATAAAAAGTTTGATGTCATACAAAACTATACACCCATGCTTACATAAGGAGAAAGTTCAAGAACTCAGCCACTTGACTATGTACTTCAATATGACCATGACTCAAGTGAGGACGATTTGGTTCAAAATGAGATTGATAATCGACAGGAGAATACCATCATAGACCTTCCCTATAGCAAGAATGTTAACCATGTCTATGTCATGACCTTAACAACCCTTGACCTCACTCAACCAGACGATCCTTTGCCTTTAATCCATCCTAAGCTTATTGATTTGGATCAAACTGAACATATTGATATCCCTATATTCCAAGATGATGAAGCCATGGTAAATATTCTTTTCTCTTCCAATCCTGAAATAGGTTCCACCAGTGAATCTCATCATCAAGATTTAAATCAGGAGGCTACCAAGTTTCTTAGCTGAAAAATTAATAATCTAAAAGATCGATCTAATGGTGAAAACTAAAAGATGATAGTGTTAGATCATGAAAAAGGAAAAAGAAAGAGTGCATCAGATGGTAAAAACCTTTCGAAGGCATAGAAGGATGAGAAAATTGACACTCTCCCTAGACACTATCAAGAGAGATCCTCCATTTTGATCGAGCCAACGAAATCAATCCACATACACACTCCAAAATACCGAAAGATCCTTCAATAATAGAGGAAGAAATACCAAAGTTCGTAGCATTCTTGAAAGCCAATCAAATCAAATTTGCTTGGTCATATGCGGATATACCTAGACTTGATCCTAATCTCATCATGCATCATTTGTCTATAATTCTCGAGTAAAAACCAGTAAAAAAAAAACTTAGAAAGATGCATCTACATGTTGCATTGTTGGTCAAAGAAGAATTGAAGAAACTATTGGATGTAGGGTTCATTCAGTCCATTGACTATGCAAAATGGATCTCTAACATTATACTAGTATCAAAACCAGATGGGCATATCAGAATTTGTACAAATTTTTAGGATCTGAATAAATTGTGTCTGAAAGATGATTTTTAGTTACCTAACATCGACACAATTGTGGACCTAACAACTAAACACACCATATATTCACTTATGGATGGATTCTGAGGATATAATCAGACCAAGATTTTGTGCGAGGATGGAAACAAGACTACTTTCGCATGTCCCCGGGGAACCTATTATTGGAATGTGATGCCATTTGGACTCAAAAATGTAGGTGCAACCTATCAATGAGTGATGATCACTATTTTTCATGACATGATGCACACTTTCATGGAAGATTATGTAGATGATTTATTAACAAAATATTACACAAGAGAAGGACATTTGTAAATCCTATCTAAAATCTTTGTGATAATGGAGAAATTCAAGGTGACTGAATCCAAAGAAGTGTGTCTTTGAGGTTAAATCGAGAAAGATCTTAGGGTATATTCTTTCAAAAAAGGGAATAGAGGTAGATCCAACAAAATTCAAAGCCGTCATTCAGATGCCACCACCAAGAAATATCAGTCAACTTCGATCATTGCAGGGATGACTACAATCTATCAAAAGGTTTATCACACAACTAGCAGACAAGAGTTTTCCTTTCACGCATCTCTTGCAGAAAAATGTTCCTTTCAAATTGGAAAAAAAGTGTGAAGGAACGTTCAATCAAATCAAGCAATATCTGATGAGTCCACTAGTCTTGGTTCAACCAGTACCAGAAGAGCCACTCATTCTTTAAATTTCAGCCACAAAGGTATCCTTGGGGTCATTGTTGGCACAAGAGGATAAAATAGGAAAATAACGATTTGTATACTACATTAGTAGGACCTTGACAAGTCATGAGCTCAACTACACTTTTATCGAAAATTCTTTGTTAGCAGTAGTGTTTACTTCCAAAAATTTGTGGCATTATATGTTAGCCCACATAGTTAAACTTCTGGCCAAAATTGATCCATTAAATTATCTTTTAAGCAAAGCTACCTTAACGAGTAGGCTAGCCAAATGGGTAATGATCTTAAGTGAGTTTGATATCCACTATGTAGATCATAAATCCATCAAAGGAAAATTAATAGCAGATTAGCTAGTTGAAGCACTCTTACAAATAAATCATCCAATGCATATTGAATTTCCTAATACAAATGTTTTCATAGCAACAACGAATCAGTCATGGACACCATATTTTGACGGATCCTATACAGAACATGGCTTGGGGGAAAGAATTATATTTGTCACACCTCAAGGACATAATATTCAAAAATCCTATCGGTTAATCCTTTCTCGCACCTATAACATAGACGAATATGAAGCACTGCTTATTAGAATGAGAGTAGCATTGGAATGGAGGATCACAGAGTTGCAAGTCTATTGTGATTCACAACTTGTCATTAAACAAATAAATGATGAGATTATTAGACCAAGGATGACAAGTTAATGCCTTATAAGAACATGGTTGATGATTTTAAGAAATATTCTACTAAAATCAAGTTTACATAGATTCCAAGGACTAACAACAAAGTTGTAGACACCATGGCTACAATTGCTTCACTACTACAACTATCGAAAAATGAAACTTAATATGAATTCCTGGTGGAACAATTGTTTTCCCCTACATATGATAATCCTGAGACCCAAATCACCTATCATCTAGTTGGTTCGGGTTCCCCTTTATACGATGAGATCTATATCTAACTAAAATATAATATCTTACCACCAGATTTGTCTCGGAATCGAAAGAGAAACTTTATACGCCAATCTTCTTGATATACCTTCATCGCTGACACCCTTTACCAATGTGGTCTTGATGGTACACTTCTTACATGTCTTGAACATGATTAATCCAAAAATCCTTACAAGAAGTTCATGGTGGTATTGTGGAACTCATTCAAGTGGATTGACCTTAGCTAAGAAACTTGTCAGAATGGGTTATTATTGGCCAACTATGGAAAGGGAATCTTTTACCTTTGTAAAGAAATATCCAAAGTGTCAGATCCATGGGAACCTTATACATGAACTTGCATGATGAGATTAGGATCAAGTCGAGGGGATCTACAGTGGAAGCTAAATCTGTGTTAACATTTTTAACTTTAAAAAAAAAATTGACTGGTAGCTACCAGTATTCGAAGAGGAAGAGGAAGAGTTTGAATTTCATGAGGTGGTTGGATGGTTGCATGGCTGCATGTTTAGCTACATGTTTGCATGTTTATATGCATGTAATAGAAAAATAGTGCATGTTTAGGTACATGATTGCATGTTTAGCTGCATGTAACAGCAAAATAGAGTGTCGATTCAGGAAGCTTCTTTTATCTCTATATATGGAGATAGTTATGAATGTAAGAGGGATGTGTGCTAGAAGGTTGAGACAAAGGAAGGCTACAAGATAACAAAAGATTGAGAAGAACATTCACAGGTTAGTTTGTGTTTCCACCTTATGATGATGTTAATTCGTTTCAATGCAAATGCTATCATAGGTATAAAAAAATTAAATAGTCTCACTACATAGTATTGCTCTGTCTTTTCAACATTGATGACTTCACTGCTCTTTGTCTTTTCATTTCCCTCTACTCTTATTATGCGCTGATAGGAGATTTAGATGATCTTGGGTGAGTCTTTTCAAGAGAATTGGGTAGACTAGAAATGCTTACACTGTCAAGCAGCAAGCGTCTCAACCTCCGTGACATCATTCTTTCCAAACTACTAATATGGGTAAGTGAAAAGGAAGTGTGATTCATTCTTTACTTCAATAAAATTTTGCCTATACAAGTACTATGTTTCCAATGTGTTTTTGGCCGGATACGTCTTATTTATTTGGCTGTGGAGGAATTTACCTTCTTGAGCTATAGGGAAAATGAACTATGACATCCTGGAACTCACTTACGCATGAATTACGCATGCTTTGATTTGTTATATTGGCAGGATTGATGAAATAGTACACATCAGTATATGACAATGGAAGATGTTTTCATGCTTACTGGGAGGTGTATATTTTGTCAATTCTGGTTAAATTGCGTTTTCCTCAAAATGCTACCACTTACAAAATTTTGGAAAGTTTCTAGATTTTAATGAAACAAAGAGATCTATTTATAGTTATGGATAGATCTGATACATCAAGTTTTTTGAGGGGTAGATTTCACAATTTTTTATTATATCCTCCTCATAGTCTTTATTACTTTTCATATTTATAACATTTATTTATGCTGAAGTGTAATCTCGAAACATAGAAATGGATCTCAACTGAGAGAATTTCACATATCCTACCCATTACGACATCCAACAATATATGCAATAAAGATGATACTTCCCTGAAGCATGGATGTAAATTACAATCACATAGTGAGAAAATACATGATTACTTGTTTTCTTCAATAAACAGGTCCGGTTCTGTACCCCTCAATGCATCTCTATCTGAGATACAAAGGCAATGTTTCACCTTTCATGAAGCTCAATCAATATCTTCATGCTTTGATGATGATTGTGGCTTGGCTCTAGGATTGGGTTGCAATAGAGTTTTTAAATAATTAATATCGATATAGATTTAAGTCTAAAATTTTAGTGTCTCATATTTTTTTTAAAATGATAAAGATTGGGTTCTAAAAAAGTTCAAACTCTTTTACACAAGAATAGCGTTTCTATGTAAAGGAAATATTGTAAATTTACTATTTTATATAAAAGTAAGTTTTCTAAAATTTATAAAGTCAAGTGTAAAGGAAATATTGTAACTTTACTATTTTATATAAAAAGTAAGTTTTTAAATTCCTTATTAAAAAAAGGTAAGTTTCTAAATTAATAGATTTAAAATTTTAAAAAATTCAAGATCTTTTTAAAACAAGATATTTGAGGCTTTTTATATAGATTTATTTAAGCAATCTTTTTTCAATCAAAATAATAAATATTTATAAAAATAATATATTCAAAAATAATGTTAAATTACTGAACATAAAAATATAGAAAGAAAAAAAGGTTTTATTTTTAGAAATTATCTATATTGTCTTTTAAGATGTTTGACATAATTTGTGTTTTAGAAAAGAAATTTTTGGTGAAGATATGTGATATTTATATTTTCTTTTAAAATGTTTGAGGTGATTTGTGTTTTAGAAAATATTTTTTTATTAGAAATGTGAATGATTGTAATGCCCATAATTTTGCACGAAGGGCAAAAACACAACCATCAAATTTTTTTTTGGAAACCTTATAAAAACTAACAAGATTAACCATGCACATGCATGGTACAATACTATACACATCGGATAATGATGTTTGACCATCATCATCGGAGACATGTTGCCCGAGAGCGGGATGAGGGAAGAAAATAATATTGGGTACATGAATTCCATCGCACACCCTTAAAACAAGGAACAAGATGACACAAGGACTTAGATAAAGGACTAACCTCCACTTGACATCCAATTCCATCTGCTGCCATGTTAATCCCCAACCCGGACTGAAATATCGACCATTAAGTGGGTATTAATCCATCTAAAGATTAACTATTGCTTGATATTTAAATTATTATATCATTTTTTCAAGATATAAATGATGTAATAATTTAAATATCCATATTAAACTTAATGCAAATATGACTCGAAAAAATTCATGAAGTTTTAGTTTGTTTAACCCAAAAAAGGTTATCGGGATAAGAAGCCAATGCATTTTAATCAATCTTATATGAATGTATATATTAGGTGTGACGTAAGTAGTATCACTATGATTTATTAATATTAAATTACAAGACACCTTGTTTTTTTTGTTTGTTGATAATTTGCATTTATGTGATTGATTATTCCACCTAGCATAACACTTATTATTTTATTGATACCAGATTCTTCTTACATTGGCGAATACCTAATTTATCAAGAACAATAAATCTTTTTACCTTTCAACTCTTATTTATTTTCACCATTTAAATTATCCACAATGTACATGGGTATCAATATAATTTGGTTTATGAAAGGACACATAAAGAAAGCACTCATGTTAATATTAGCGGAAATATTGACAGTGACTATCATGTTATTGCTATTTGCTTCTTTTTTTTCATTTACTTTCCTTTTAGCACAATAATATTGATGTTATAGGTTTTTTGTATTGAAATAAGAAAAACTAATTTACATCAACATAGCTGTTACAGAACAACACCAAAATACTAGCAAATAACCAACAACTCTGTTTTAGAACAACAACAAACCAAAGACATCTATAGGCTGTTAAAAAAAACACACCATTATCATGAGACATATTAACATTACTTATAAGATGAACGTTGCTATCAATATTAAGATTAATATTACAGTCCATTTTCATCTGTAATAACAATTATGAACAGTGCGATTAAACAAAATTATTGGAAATAATGAAGATAACTCATGATATCATTAACCATAACGATATTCATGAAATTTATTTTCAGATTCATTTTCAGATTTTTCTATCTGTCATACTTGGGGAAAGGAGGAAGTAATAAAATATATCCCTCAGTATTAGCTATCAACCCAGGATAACATAACTAGGTTTTACTTGCATTAATTTGTGGCGTGTGCAAAGGGATAAGTATTTGATTGAATGCAACTGAAAAAATATTTAAAATGATGTCAATAACACCTAAGCGTAGTAACTGACATCCATAAAGAAAATATTTTAGGCAAATCTTGAGGGCGATTACTGGAGGGGCGGAATACTAGTTGTTCTAATTTATTGCTGCAGTCTTTGAATTAAATAAGGTGCAAAGGAGAGATCTTTTGGGATCTACCGCCAATCTCACCCAACCTTTCACATGCCAGCGACATTACCGCCACATAAAAAAAAATAATTACACTGCTTGCAACTCCCATTAATTGGTTCTAACTAGCAAGTGGACTTAAACCTGAACATCGCTGAGGATACATGTTCGGACTTCCTCCAACATGCATAGCAAGCGAGGAAGATGATGGGATGCAAGCAATGGTGTGAAGTGGAGGCGTGATGATGAGATAAAAAAGAAGAAGTGCACATTTAAATATACCATATTTATTTCAAGGATTCCCTGAGCGTGAAGTTTATGTTGCAAGCATAAAATTTTAGGTTTAACAATACGGTTGAGCACCTACCCTATACTCTGCCAGAGACGCAAAAGTTAAATCCTGCTTGCTTTTACGGCGAAGGAGGTCCTAATTTATTTATTTTGAAGGATCCAAGCTTATGAGTCCAAATTTCATGATATACTTGTAAGGCCATAATGCAATTAGCGGTGAGATCTGAAGAGAAGTAACAAAAATAAAACAAGGTGCAAACATTGGCTGCAAACAGGGGGTGTCACATTTACTCAGTATGCGTTTATATTATAACAATCAATGACTATAATGCTAGCATGGGCAACAGGAAAAGAGAGGCCAGTACGTGAAGAGGTGGGCGTACGTATACGGGCGGTGATGTAACTAGAGGTCATGCCCAACTTGTAACACCACAGAGGAAGAAGAAATAACCAGATTCCCCTGCGTCATCTCTTTTATTTATTTCTAAATAATTATCATTGTATTCTTTTTTTTTTTAATATAAAAGATACAATTAGGTTGTAGTAGTTTCAGGTATTCTGAGTAGAGTTATGTAACTATATTTTATCCGGCGGTAGTCATCTCCATGACTGGACTGCATGATGAATTTTTATTTTCTCCTTAAGCATTACTACCGGCATTAAAACTGAAACAAAATAATTTTTATAAGACCCCAAAGTTTCGACGTAAGTTCATGCATCCATCCACATACATTCCTTGTTATGTTGGTTGCAACAAACTATTAATACAAAAATAATACTATGCATTTTTTTGTTTTGTTTCTCTTTTCAATTTCTACAGGCATAACCCTTACTTTTAACAGTCAAGACATGCACATGACATTTAAAAAAATATGCTTACAAATCAGTTATTCTTTCACATTATTCCCTTATTTCTTTTCTTTTCCTATCTGTATTCATTTTCAGTTTTTGAATGTAATAATGGAATGTATCCATTCACGGGTGTAAATTTGAAACAGAGTATTTTTTCCTAAATTCCCACTTTCCTGCAACAGATGAGCAACGAATAGACCTCAAACCCTTTTGAGTCACTTCTAGAAGAAAATTTATGAGAAGATTTTACCAAAAGAAATTTATATTGTTTCATTTATAATAAACCAACTCTCTTTTGTTGCACTATGTTTTACTTCAGCCAAGCTTCACAAACAAGGGCTGCCTACATTTATCTGTATTTTTCTTTTTGCAACATAAAACAGAGAATTGTTTAAAATGTCCAATTTATGTTATGTTTCTTTCAAAATCAAATGAAGACACTCTTTACTTCCATACACTCTTGTTTTTTATTCTTTCATTTTATCACAATATTCTAGCTTTCAACATTATAAACAACATTTAAAAATTCAATGAAATACACACAAGGAATAAGGCTTTCTTTCCATCCTACCATAATGGTGTCATGGAGCCTCATGGGCTCTAGCCATACCCCTAAGCAAGGAATGATTTTGGACTCAAGATGATGTAATAGGCCTTCTCAAGTCTCACAAAGGAATAAGGTTAAAATAACTTAAAATCTCATGCATGCAAGTATTCTACTTGCCATATTCAACAATGAACTATACAACATCCCACAATTTTACCACATAATTTAAACAAGGGAATGTGGGAGTAGAAAAACTTATCTCTTCACTTGGATGATGGAATTAGGCCCTTCTCTTATCCTTTCCTCTTCATGCAAAGCTAACTAAGTCTCTACCTCTCAAGATGATGAACTCCTCTTCTCCTCTCATCTTCACTTCAATCCAAATCAAGTTCTCCAAAAGGAGAAGTGGATAACACTCCATTCATCCTTCCTCTCCAAGATATATAGGAGTTTCAACTTGTAGCTCTTGTATGGGAAGGTGTGGAGTGTACCTACCTCCATCAAGAGAAGTCTTTTCCTCATTAATGAGTTGAACATGC
This sequence comes from Sequoiadendron giganteum, assembly GCA_007115665.2. NCBI lineage: Eukaryota > Viridiplantae > Streptophyta > Pinopsida > Cupressales > Cupressaceae > Sequoiadendron > Sequoiadendron giganteum. The sequence goes on along the minus strand of CM021104.1, from coordinate 228,439,000 downwards.
ACTTGGACAAACCTTCAATCTCTTCATCCCATCCTTACAACAAAATTCGTCACTCTTCATTATGAAGACTTTTTCAGAGGTCAAATCATGTCCTTGGGGCACTATTGTATGCCTACTTGATCCCTACCATTATCGTATAGGCCCTAGGCGGCTTATTTTTGCATCACAACCAAGGAATTTGACCAACAACCCTCTTTAATGCCCTATTTAAGGATCCAAACGAATTTCAATGTTAGATACTAGGGTTTCCCAACCTCTAACCCTACTTAAACCCTTATGACTCATCATTAAATGCCCTTACAAACACAAAGTAAGTTATCCTTTTAATATCAACCCTCACACTTTAACTTTGTTTCTTTCTAAGCCTTAAAAGGGGTCAATTTCATAACCATAAGAAGATGTCTTTTAATTTGATTTCAATGGTTTTCCCTTCTTGTACTAGCATCCTTTCTTTAATCCTGCACATTACCAATGAAACCATAAGCAACAATTGTATATTGCATAATTCTCCAATTGAATATCCTAATATTTTACTACATATAATTTCATTTAAAATTTTCAACTTATATCCTTAATGAGTGTTTAACACCTTCATGGTAGAAGCAATGAAACAAATGTCAAAATAAAATACAAGAATATTGCCACACAATTACATTATTTATTGTTCACAATACCACTTAACACCTATCTATGCAAACATATAACAAGTTAGGTTGGGTATTAATCACAAGAAAAGAGAGGAGTTTTGTTGAAAATGAAAATAAAATTTTAATAATCAGAGAATATAAATTAATATTACAATTTTGACTTTTTCTATTTAATTTTGATTTTTAAAATTTTAAAAGGAAATGATTTGTTTTGGATTTTTTGTTTCACTTAAAGTACTAGCCTCTCATACCATATCATATTTATGTGTTTGAAATGAATGCACAAGTTCATTGAATTTATTCAAGTAATTTTTTGCAATCAAATAATATTACTTTTAAAGTTAAGACATAAAACAAATGTTAATTTAGTATAGAGAGTTTCTGAATTGTAAAAAAAATAAGTATAAAATAACTTTCCCTAAATTTATTATTACATATAAAATTAGGTTTCTAAATTATTACACTTAAAATTTAAAAGTATGGAAAATCTTTATAAAAATAAAAATATTATTTCATATCATTAAAATATTTTTTTTAAACTAAAATTAAATTAAATTATGAGAGTGAAAAATAGTTGTTCATTATAAAAATTTCAAATTAATGTATTCAAAATTCAAAAATTAGAAAGCTAAATAAAAAAGAAATATCCTAAATTTTCTATTATACATAAAAATATATTTTTAAATTATATATTTAATCTTAAAAAATTTTAAAAAAAAAGAAAAAAGAAAAATTAGTCATATTGTATTTATTCAAGATAAATATATATTTATAAATAAATAGTATAAATTCAAGATTTCAACTAAAACATTTATTGTACACAAATATGGTAACTTAAAATTGCAAAATTAAATAGAAAGAAAATATAATAAATTTAAATTAATTTATTTAAAACTAGCATATCTATCTTTAAAAATACCATAATTAAGAATTAGATTTACACTTAACTTTTTAGGATAGATAAAAAATAATTTATAGAAAATTATTATTCAGGTTAGGATTACATTTTTTCAAGGTTAGGGTGCAATTACTTTTACAAATCAATTAAGATTAGGGTTAGGGTTGATTTAGGGTTAGCATTAGATTTGTGTGAGGTTCTAGGATCAATTAAGATTAGGGTTCATATAGGGTTACAATTAATATTACAATTCAATAAGGGTTGGGGTTAGGGTTGGGGTTATCCTTCGATAATGCTTACATTTTGGTTAAGGTTAGAGTTCATTTAGGGTTAGGAATAACATTCACTTGGGATTAGGGTTAGGTTTTAACTAAGTTTCAATTAATGTTAGGTTTTGATTAGGGTTACATATAACAAAATTGATTAAAATTAGGTTTATTTATGGAGTTTATTTTTTATGTTATATAAACTATATAATGGGAACTTAATTAGGATTATGATTCTATTAGCATTAAATTAGGGTTAGAGTTAGGGTTAAGATTAAGATTTAATTACAATTAGTGTTCAATTAGGATTAGCTATAGGATTAAATTAATATTACTATTATGGTTAGGGTTCTAATAAGGTTAGAGTTAAATTAGGGCTAGGGCACAACTACGATTATGCTTAGGGTTAAATTTTATCACAAGTTTTTAGATTAATATATTAAAACTATCATGCTATATTTACCAAATTAATGCACACTAAATTTTATCATAAAATTAGGGTTATGGTTCACTTATAATTCTAAGATAAAGCTTGGAGTTAGATCAGGGTTACAATTAGGGGTTAATGTTTAAAAAAATGCCTTAGTATATCTCTAACCCAAAACCTAACCCTAAGCATAACCATAACCATGATGTAAATCATAACCCTAACCATAATCCTAACCCTAAAATTGATCTTAAATCTAATTTTAACCCTCTTCTTGATCCTAACTCTAACCCTAATTTTAAGCTAATCTTCATGCTAACCCTAATCCTAATTTTAATGCTAACCCTAACCCTCATCTTGATGCTATCCCTAACCGTAACCCTATTCTTACCTGAATCTCTAATCCTAAACCTAACTATATAATGACCCTAAACCTAATAATATTTCTAAATCAAAACCTATCCTTAAGCATGACCATAAAATTTATGCAACCCCTAACCCTAACCTTATTCATAACCCTAACCTTGACCTTAAACCTAACTATAACCCTAATCTGGAGCAAATCTTGATGTTATCCCTAACCCTAATTTTGATGCTAACTCTAAGTCTCATCCTAATGCTAGCCATAACCCTAATATTATAACCAAATATCAACCCTATCCCTAATCCTAACTATATATCTAGCCTTAACCTTAACCTTAACCCTAATCCTAACCCTAACCATATATTTTAACCCTAACCCTAACCCTAATCCTGATAAACTTAACCCCAACTATTACCATAACCTTAGGTGACTATATCTCTTAACCCTAAACTTGACCCTAAACCTAAATGTAACCCTAATCCTAATGCTAATCCTAACCCTAATCCTAAACTATTCTTCATGCTAACCCTAATCCTAATTTTGATGCTAACCCTAATCCTAACCTTATTCTTAACTAAATCTCTAATCCTAAACCTAACTATATATGACCCTAAACCTAATGATATTTCTAACTCAAAACCTAACCCTAAGCATGAGCATAAGAATTATGCAACCCCTAAGCCTAACCTTATTTGTAACCCTAACCTTGATCTTAAACCTAACTATAACCCTAATCTTGAGCAAATCTTGATGCTATCACTAATCCTAATTTTGATGCTAACTCTAAGCCTCATCCTAATGCTAACTGTAACCCTAACCCTAATCCTATCTATATATCTAGCCTTAACCTTAACCTTAACCTTAACCCTAACCCTAACCATATCTCTTAACCCCAACCCTAACCCTAATCCTTATAAACTTAACCCCAACTATTACCTTAACGCTAACTATATCTCTTAACCTTAAGCTTGACCCTAAACCTAAATGTAACCCTAATCCTAATGTTAATCCTAACCCTAATCCTAAACTAGATTCTTCATGCTAACCCTAACCCTAATTTTGATGCAAACCCTAACCCTCATCCTAATGTTAACCATATTTCTAACCCTAACTATATCTCTTAATCCTAACCATAACCTTAACTATATCTTTAGGCCTAATCCTAACCTAAACCCTAAACTGAACTATATCTCTTAACCCCAACTTAACCATAATCCTAATCCTAAACTTGATCGAGAACATAACTATAACCCTAATCTCGATAACCTTAACCCCTATTATTACCCCAACTCTAATTATATCTATTAACCCAAAACTTGATTGCAAACCTAAATGTAACCCTAATCCTAATGCTAACCCTAACCCTAATTTTGATGCAAACCTTGACCCTCATCATAATGTTAACTCTATTTCTAACCCTAACTATATCTCTTAACCTTAACTCTAACCCTAACTATATCTCTTAAACATAACTATAACCCTAATCCTAATAACCTTAACCCCAATTATTACCCCAACCATAACTATATCTATTAACCCTAAAATTGACCCTAAACCTAATTGTAACCCTAATCCTCATGCTAACTCGAACCTTAATCCTAAACTAATCTTGATGATAACCCTAACCCTAATTTTGATGCAAACCCTGTCTCTCATCCTAATATTAACCTTAACCCCAATCCTAACTATATATTAACTCTAACCCCAACCCCAACTATATCTCTAGACCTAAGCAAAATTAATATATATTTTAACTTAAGATTTAAATATTAAATTATAAATATAAATTTTTAAAAATTGAATTACAAATATTACACTATCATATTATAATATATTAATTATTATAATAATTTAACACAAAATATATAAATATAAAAATAATTTATTTACTTGCCCACTACAAAGTGAGTCAAACCTATGACTTCCAGGAATGCAAACCCCAAACCCCAGCTAACTCTACTACAAATGATGACTTAATAATTACTAATAATTATCATCATAATTGTATAAAAACATCATAAACTAAACAAATATTTATTTTTTTATTTTATTTGGACAAATAGAGGTTCCGGTCAAATTCCAAGCCTAGCCTCTTCCCATTTGCAAATAGGATAATCCAAAATGTTTAAAGCGGTGCAAAAGACAAGAGAAAACAGAATTACTGGCTGTGGTATTCAGTCATTATGAAAACTATTTAAATAAATTAATAATGACGAAAACCAGCTGGAGGTGATGGAGACGAGGAGGGGGATGAGATGTAGATATATGATGGTTAAGGTAAGGAGGAGGACAAACAATTAGGTTGGCGATAGAATGGGGGAGATAGCCTCCAATTCAAACATCATAGACTAAAGTAGAGTTGAACATAGAGACGGTTAGGTGCAAAAACTAATTGGGCTTAAAGATTGTTGACCCCTCTTAATTGCATCCATGTTCCCTTTTTTATTATTTGCATGTGATGTGACATCTTAATTTTTGGTTTGATTTATGCAGTCAATAATCATCTTGATCTGGAGCTATTAATTTATTATTATTTTTTAAACAATCAAAGCATATTTTTATATAATATATCTTATATTTATAATATTTACATATATCTAAAAATGGTCACATTATAACTCGTAATTAATTAAATATAAGTTATTTAATTAAATCTCTTATTCAATAAATTTAAATAATTTATTTATATTGTTCATTTTCTACATTCCTCTTTCTTAATTAAATAAGTTTAGTTACTTATTTAATTTAATCATCATTTTCCATTTCTTCAGAATTAATTAATTATCACATTCCTTTATTTTGAATAAAGTAAATATTTGTTTTTTCCAAAATCATAAAATCATTCTTAAATCTTCTAAATATTCTTCTTTCCCAAAATCATAAAATCATCTTTAAATCTTCTAAAAAACCATTTCACATATAATTAAATATTTTCAATATTTAATTAAAAAATTCTTATCCACTTTTCACACATAATTAAATATTTTTAATATTTAATTGTGGAAGATTCTAAATCCACATGTCACATGAAATTAAATAATTTTATTATTTAATTGTTGAATTATCTTCAACCACCAAAACTAACTCATAACTAAAAATGACAAATGACAAGTTGCCTTCATTTTTGAGTGAAAATGTTTTGTGGGAAGGAAACATCTTCCTTCTTTTTCTCTACCCTCCATCTTTTCCTCCAACTTCTCCATCTCTCACCATTTATCTTACCAAATTAAATCTCAATCGTCGATCTTTTCCAACTAAGATTTTGTCTCCAAAAATCTATAAGTAAGACCTCTTGACTCTTTGAGAATCTTGGAACTGATTGCATAGTGTGAGCATTATAGTTGAATAATCAGATATTTATCATTTTAATATCTTAGTTTCATAATTAGAGCATAGCATCTGTGTTTTCATCATCTTAGCATAAATAATCAAGGTATAATAGCTTGCATAATCTGTTCTTAGTTTCATTATTTCACATCATTTATCATAAGAATGCATTTTGCATATCATCGCATTCTCTAGGTTGTCATTCTATTGAGCTTCTGCTTATACAATCTTAGAGCAAGCGACTTAAAAAAAATCCTTGGAGATAAGGGACAATGAAATAGTTTTCAAGAATCTGCTGGGTTTGAAGCTTGTTTAATTTTAAATTAGATTATTTTATATAATATTTCATTGGTGTGTTGTTTAACTTGTTTGTTTCTTCCACATATTTACACACATTTTTGGAGCCCACTATGGGGCTCTTTCCCCATTCTGAATATTTTATTACAGGTTTTCTAGTAGGTCATGACTGGAGACACAGATTAATGCATACAACACCCGTTATCGTACATTTGAAGACTGATTCTCCAGCACATCTGACTAATTCTCTAGCGAATCTGAAAAATTCTCTAGTGCATACGATAGATTCTCCAGTGCATATGAAAGATTCTTTGGCGTATATGACAGATTCTCCATTGTATATGACATCTTTTCTAGTGCTTATGACCTATGTTCTAGTGCTTATGACCTCTGTTCTAGTGCATATGACTTATGTTCTAGCACATTTGTAATTTGTCTAAATTGTTGTTTGGATCCAATGCGAACGCGACCAGTGGTTTTATTGCTGCTTTTGGATTAAAATGAACCAATCCTAGGGTAGCCATTTGGATTAAAATGAACCAATCGTAGGGTAGCCATTTCAATTAAGATACACCAATCTGAGGGTAGTCATCATACATTGCTATCTCGGTTAAAATGAACAGCATGTCTTTTTTGAAGCAATATCTTCACGTAAAATAGCAAATATTCGTTTGGACTCTAAAATTGAACATTGTTTGCTATGATTGGACGGTGATAGGCCTATGCTCTCCCCTTAACTCAGTGATCAAAATGCCAAAATCATATTTTAATTTCGTGCACTTTGTGTTTTGTTAAAACCTTTAGTAGGCCTACACTTGTGGGAAAAAGTACTCAACCAATCATAAAGCCAAGGATTCCCACCCACTATAATCAAAAGAGAGTTGTTAAATTAAATGTACTCAATGGTAGTGTGCAAGATAACCATCCCCAAAGCCTTTGTTCTAAAAGTTTGAAGGTCTCTTGAGGGAGTTTTTCATTTGCCACACCAAATAGAAACCCTTATTACGAGCCTTAGTGTAGCAGCTAACCAAATCAGTAGCCAAATATTATAATACTCACAGTGCAAGGGGAGGGAAGAATCTATCCCCAAGATACTCACCATATAATTGCCAAGGACTGTTTGCTCAAGGGATCAAGAAATCTAACTTTGAGTATGTGCCTGGAAAAGACAAAAACATGTATTCCCTCTAGGTGGCAACACGACTGTGTGAGTCGACACAATTTTAATATGTGGGTTGTGATGACTATAATGACCTATTTGACCATTAAAAGTGAGTCTTCTTGAAGTGTCTTCTTGTTGAAATACGAGTGAAAATAAAAAAAGGGTCATGCTCGATCCTTGAACATACACTCAATGTTGTAGATTCTAGGACTTAAAAACAACTATTTTACAAATGCTAGTTGTGTTTTTGAAACATTAATTTAGATAGGATCATCCAAAAAACATAAGTATTTGACAAATCAAATTGTGACATAATTTATGTTAAGGGATTGGAAATCAACAACATTTGTCAAGAAATATTTTGCTAAAAGAATTGAGAAACCAAAGAAGCCACTTAGCTACAAGAAGCTTTTCAAAAGAAGATACTTTTTGTACCAAAGTATGAAGGTCTTGCTTGACTACCGAAATTTCATCCATAGATATCATGACTTTGATAGAGGATATACTGATGATTTTTCTTTAGAGCCTTTATATTCACAAGCTTATTATCAATGATGAGCTCTTTCACAAAGGCATAATCATAGTCAATCCATTCATCATTCTTAAATCCTGCAACCATCAATACAATATTCCAATCGTCCAAATCAATTGTTACAATAGAGAAAAACTTGGAAACATTAGGATTTTTGCAACAATCATCATTTCTCAAACTAAGATCAAAACATCTTAAAGTGCATTAATTTCAAATCAATTTCTGATTTTCAGTTTAACTCCCATAACAATATTTGTCATCCTTCATTTAAGGAATAAAATCTTAAAATAAAAAATTACTTAGTCATATCAATAGGATCCATCATCCTAGTTGGCTAAGGCATTAATTATCCAACAAATTGCACTCCGATTTGTGATCTAGGTTTAGAAAAAATTTGATTGAAGCATATGCCTATTGTCACAAGGTCCTCGAAAAGAGAAGAAGATGGAAATAGTTCAAACGATGAATTAAACGATGAAATGCTTCAAGAAGTTGAAGAAGATCCACAATTTCACCTAGCCATGGAAAAGATCTTAGATTAGAATAAAGAAAGATACTTTCTTTTAGTGGAAAACATAGGAGCTAAATTACCCTCTGACTATGATTGGAAGAAAATTAAAGAAGATCCAGAAAGGATTGAAACTCCCTTAAATTATCTTAGTGCTCTTACCTAAAAAATAAGAGAACTGCAAGGGAAAATCAATGAAATACAAGGGGGAACAAAGAAGAATTATGCTTTGGAAGATATTTGTCCATATCCTTCTGATAGAAATCTCAACATGATCCCATTACCCAAGCATTGTGAAATTCCAAAATTCGATAGATACAATGGGAAAACGGATCCTATAGGCCACATGAGGGAATTTAGAAACATGAGCCTTGAATTTACACACGAGGACACATAGTTGATGAGATTGTTCCCACAAAGTTTAGGTGGGAAATCCATGGAATGGCTCTCTAAAATCACACCACCGATCAGAAAATTTGAGAGGTTGATCAAAAAATTTATATCCCAATACTCCTACAACATTCAACATCAAATAACTATGCTTGGTCTATGCAAAGCAAAGTGAAAGACTAGAGAACCCTTCATCACATTCCTACAAAGATGGAGAAGATTATTCACACGATATTCTCATCTAGTTCATGAAAAGGAAAAGAAGGATATCTCTATTAAGAGTCTTGATCAAGAAATGAGTTATAGGCTCAATTTTCATTGTCCTCCATCATTTGAGAGGTTGATTGAGAATCCAATCACTATTGAAGGAGCCTTAGTCAAGAGAGGAGTGATAAAACTATAGGATGGTGAAATCTTGCACATTGATTGTGTAGATTCAAGCCATCCTCATAGGATAAAATATGTCATTAACTCTAAATAATAATGAAAACTAAGATAAAATATGCAATATAGAGCAAATAAAATACAACCTATCCTATGGTGGATTGGTGCCCTCCATGAAAATGTGAGAGAGCCCTTTCCCAATCCTTTTTCCAAGCCAATAGACAATGAGTTGCTATGAGCTTAAGTTGCCTATAGTGTAGATGCATTCAGAATGTGTTTTTGAAATGAGAGAAGATGCATTGCTTTTATAGAAGAAGTTGAGAGAAGAGAGGCCAAGTTTAGCCAATGTGGGACTAAATCCCCTCCAATAGAATAGAGCCACTTGGCATGATGGGATTGGTCAAAGCTTGTGCAAGTTTTGGCCAATGTGCCCATTCAAATTTGAAAAATATCAATAAATGCATATTGTTGAGAGTTTTGGGGGGAATTATCTTTGTACAAAAAAGTCAAAGATGAGAGTTATTGAGAGAAAATAGGCTTTTTAATAAATCAATTAAATTGATTTATTGATGCAAGTGGGTGGGTTAGTTAGGAGTTTAGATTTGACTCTAGTTGAGTCAAAAGCTAGAGAATGGTAATTGTGATTAGAAGTTAATTAATTTAGATTAATTAACTTAGGTGATTTTAGGGATTTGACATTAAATCTGTTTGATTTATTAAATCAAATGAGAAGAACATAAGGATTAAATAATTTGATTTATTTAATGAACCTTAGGAATTTAATCAATAGATATTTTAATTGATTAATAGCAGAAATGAATGTTAATTTGTATGATGCCTGATTGTTATTTTTGCATGTCTACAAAAACTTCACAAAGATGGTCGAAATTCGTACAATCATAACAACAACAATGATAAATCAAGATTTTAGAATAGAAACAAGAATGTTTTCAATGATGACCATGTGATAGATGCAAAAAATGTGAAAGAAAAACCATCCATCTTCAATCTATCAAGTACCCCATGCAATAACACCAATCAAGGAAATAACAACACCGAGTGGGGAACCAACACCAATCAATTAAATTTTACCACCTCAAAGAGATTATGAGCCACGAGTCAAACCACCATCATGGAATGAGTCATATTATCTTGACTACCATAGATGCAAGGGACACAGAACAAATAATTGTCAAGGATAGAAAAATTTAGTCCAAGATTTGATAAAAAAATCGCACAATAACAATCGAGTGACATCATGCCAATGATTATCATCGAGCATTGAAGGACCCTCTTCCAAACTATCAAAAAGGAGAATCTTCAAGTGACAAAGGAAAAACTGTAAGCCATGTTTATGATACCACAATCAACCATATTTACACGGATGACCAACAAGTTAGTGTTATCCAGGTGAAGGAAAAGTAGGAATATCAACAAGTCAATGTGACAACAAGGGGACAAGCTAAAGTTGTCTTAAAAGGGAGTTCATCGAAAATATTGTCCCTCCTCCAAGTCAGTATAGTTTAGTCGATCAATTGCAGAAAACATCGGCCCAAATCTCTATCTTAGAGCTTCTCAAGATATCCCCAGCACATAAGAACATTTTATTGGAGGCTCTCATTGACACAACTATATCCACCAATTTGGATATTAACAAGTTTCAAGCCATGGTGGGACACTTGTCCTTACCCACTTGCCTATCATTTTCCAAAAAAGATGATTCTTCCATGTCTCATCCGCACAAATCCTCACTTTATCTAGAAGTCATGGTCCATAAAACTTGAATTAGGTGTGTCTTAATAGATGGAGGAGCCGACTTGAATATTTGTACTTTAAAGCTAGTCCTTGCCTTAGGATTTTCTTAAACTTCTATTGATCCGAGAAGGAAGATAACAATTAAAGTATATGATGATGAAGAGCGAGCTTCCAAGGGTCTTATCATGTTGCCTATTAGAGTGGGACCTGTTATAAAGAATACTTTCTGCCAATTTTTTTATTGAGACCTTTCTTACAACATACTATTGGGTCATCCTTGGATCCATGAGATGCAAGTAGTACCGTCAAACTACCATCAATGTCTCAAATTTCCCTATGATGGACATAAGATAACTATACTAGAAGATCATAACAACAATCAAATTTGTTCTAATCTCAGAGTGACCCAAGATAATTTTGTACTACATAATAGAGAGGCTCTTGTTGTTTCTCCTTCAAATCATAGTGACCAAACAAAAGAGTTGATTAAGAACTTTGGCACAAAATTTTAGTTGAAGGAAAAAGGGGTGGGAGAATATTCATTTTGTCTCTTTGACTTACCTATCTCTCCATGATCATATGGCCAATCCACAATATCTAAATCGGACACTGAAATTATTATTTTTAACTAAATCTTCACATTCGGGCACCTATAGCGGTTAAACCATGAGGAATTTGAAGATGATGCAAACAAGAGTATCATAAAATTTTGTCTGTAGATTCTAAAAATATTTTTTTGACATATTTTGGAATTAGATTGCACTTCTTTTTCCATCTCCCACGAAAACTGGTTTTTTTTCAGAAAACATCATTTTCAAAAAGTGACGCTCGCTGTATACAACATAAATTTTTTTGTATGAAGGATAAAATTATAATTTTTTCAAATTTAGATTTGTAACTATGCTATCTAGCACTTTCGTTCAGTCTCATAGTTTTTTACTAAATATTTTTTCCTTAATCAAATTTCGAAGTCAAACCAATTGCAATTCAGACATAGGGGAACTCTATACAACATAACTTTTTTTGTATGTATCGAAATTCATTTTATTTTTTTAGAGGATCAATGACATCAATACCCAGCACAAACATATTTTTTAAAATTTTATTTTGATAATCTGCTATTTTTCCACATGTGCAAAACAAAGAGCTTGATTTTTCGTGCAGAAGGCTTCTCGGATAAACCAAACAAGCTACCCCGATACCTAAATGACCGGATTGTTCTCTTGGAGGTGACTCGGCAGCTGTGACACATTCATAGTGTGCTAAGTGAAAAGCATCTGGCAGGCCCCGTCTACCCCATGAACCTTGGACAAGGGATGTATAAGGTCCACACTTCCCAGTGCACAGGATATTCTGAAAGGGAGTTGGCAGAATATAATTTTGAGTAATACATAGCTAGGGCATAGATGGATCCCTATGGCCATGTCAGAAGGGCACTGGGACGCGGATATGCCCACCTCCACAACGTCAAGGACTTCTGGGCCAACTGCAAAGATGATCTTGAGGTACGATTGCAGTATTATATGCACATGACCGTTATCCATGTACGATGGGTGAACTTATGCCCGGTCACTGATCAGTTGGAAGAGGATGAGGAAGCAATTATGGATCTGGTTTATGATACAGTTTCCAACCTGCCACTACCCACTATCAACTGGGATGCACCGGAGCTCAATGATATTAGTGTGCTCACCAGGGCCGTCGAGGTCCAAACAAAATTTTGGATCGACAAGAAGGTGGCCTAACTGAAACAACAAGGGGTCATCTTGATGTACACCGAGCTTGCAAGTGAGCACGTGAGTGAGCCTAGTGGCTTTGAGGCTGGGGAAGCTGCCACTACAACCGAGGAAGCTACCACTGCAACCGGGGAGACATCTAAAGCCCCACCACCTCTGAAGACCAAGAAAAGAAAGGAGGCTAGCCAACAACTTCCCAAACCAAAGGTCTACACCCGTAAGTCTTTCGAGCCAGAGCCCTCGAAGAAGAAAAGAAAAACAACGGGAGGCACTGAGACAATGGTAATGCCCAAGGGTTCGCCCCTCGGGATCACGAGCAAAGGATCTAGCTCATTTGGATCTCCACCCATGGTGATCACCGCTACCACCCCACTTGCCTCAATTCTGGCTTCTGCTTCCTCCTCGCCTGTGATGGATATCTCTGTCCACCTAGCTCCTACCCCTCCAGCATTACAGGTCATTCCCGTGGATTCATCCTCTGCCACCACCTCGCCAATGACCTCTTCCTCCATGTCTCCTTCCCTTCCTTCCGTTTCCGCTGCCACAATGCCAGCCCTAAGCCTTCCAGAATCTTTTGTGAAGTATATGTAGAATGTGCCTTCTGAGTTTTCAGGGATGCTCACCAATCCAATAGTCCAGGCTGCAATAGCTCAGGCTATGGCCTCTGCTCCAATGGCATCTCCTTCTACTGAATCACCAAAGATGGAAGCGACCATGCAGATATCAGATGAGCATGAACGACAACAGCTAGCGGCTGAGAAGGCACCGAAATAGGAAGAGTTTGAGTATCACGAGCATCCCTTGTTCGATCGTTGGGAAAATGATGAGGTGGTCTATGAATCTTCCAGTGGGGAAAGTGAAAGCAGTGAGGACCTTGACACCGAGCTGATCAGAGAGCCAGATGATCTTGAGCTCAGTGCAGAGTGGGGTAAACAACTCAACGAAATTGAGGACAAGGAGGCCGAAGATCGGCTTGCACATGAAGAGGAGACTGCTGCTCCGGAGATAGAAGGTAACAAGTCTCCAACTGAAGAACATGGCCAGACCCTAGAGCATGGTGAGGAAACTTTCCTCCAAGAGAGTAAACAAACAAAGAGCCCTGAGAAGCATCAAGATACTCTAAATGTGGAGGAGGATGTTGAGAAAATGGATTCACCCAAGGAGCAGCTGCATACTGAGTCCCCCGCTAGGCATGAGACACTTGAACTAATTTTTGATGAAAGAAAGGAAGATGCAGGAACGAGTGAGAAGGCACTTGTCATCAGAGATGTCGAGCTCAAAAAGGAGGACGGCGAGACTCAAGGTGAAATGCTAGGGAAAGAATCCCAAACGCCTGATTGGATGCAAAGGCAACTCAAGCAAAAGACTCCCACGTCCAAGGATCCCAAGGCAAGGTTGGAGGTCATCATGGCCAGAGCGCGAGTGAGCACCAGAAAAGAGAAGAAGCCAAGGGTTAGATTAAAGATGACCATGGATGCCTCGAGATCAAGAGCAGTGCAAATAGCAACACCGATGGTTGGAGAACAAGGCATAAATTACAACGTCTCCACCATCGATCTGGGAGTGGCCACAGGGGAGCAAAAGGTTGAGCATCTCCAGGAGTTGGTCACCACGGTAGTGCACCTTATCCGACAGGATAAGATCACCAAAGATGAATTAAAGGAGCAAGTGGCCGACCTAACAACTTATATCCAGCAGTGGTCATCTTCGGATGATCAGCCCTACCTCAGTTGTTGTCCCAAGCACAAATTGACAAACTAGAAAAGAGGTGAAACTTGGACAAAACCATGAAAAATTGGTTCTGGCAGGTTTTGGACCTAGGGAACATAGGTATCAACGTGGCTGTCCGGGCAGCAAATAGGTTCCTGGAGGTTCAGAAAGCTCTAGAGGACACAAGGCAGATCTATGAGAAGTTCCCCAGGAAGTACGATGCAGCCTACCCGAAGATTGAGGCCATTCTCGCGTTGCCGAGTGATATCTAGGAGAAGGAACTTGCCTTCAAAGACGATGACCACTGGCTGGTGGATACCTGGAAGAGGGATTATAACCACCGAAGGAGAAGGATGGAATAGATTTTGGAGCAGATAGCACCTGACATTGAATGGGCAAGGGAATCCAGAGAGGAGTGTACTCAATACCTCAAACTGATAACGAGGTATGAGGTGCTCGCAGTCGAGATCAATCTCGAAAATATCAAGCCCCACTTCTTGAAGATTATGGAAGATGGAATGTCCGCTGAAATCACCATTCATTACATGTGCTTTGTGGCCTGAGCCTTTGCACAATCAGAAGCTTGCTAAGAAAATGATGCTAAGTATGAGGCAGATTGGAAGAAGCTTGGCAGCAATTCCCAGGAGTGGAGTTACCAGATTTTGAAGGCTAACATCCTAGAGGTGGAGAAGTTTCAGTCCCTGATCTTGAGTTTCATGGAGCAT
Source organism: Sequoiadendron giganteum (assembly GCA_007115665.2). Lineage (NCBI taxonomy): Eukaryota > Viridiplantae > Streptophyta > Pinopsida > Cupressales > Cupressaceae > Sequoiadendron > Sequoiadendron giganteum. The sequence goes on along the minus strand of CM021104.1, from coordinate 228,423,872 downwards.
GCCACACTGAAGAAGCGAGAGGGCGACCTAGTCATCGATGAGCAGTTCCTTGAAGAATAGCTACAACAGAGGGAAAATCACTAAAAGACAAATTTGCTAGAGTGCTGTCACTAGATGACGAAATAGGGAAGAAACAAGAAGTATTTATGAATGTAAGATATTTTGGGGGTAGGTGGAACCCTAATCTAAAATGAATCTTGGCCACATAATACAAAGAAATCTTGGCCACTCATTTTGTTTTTTGAAAACTATAAATAGGGCTCTCCTCCTCTCATTCTGAGAGAGTTGAGTTGTTGTAAAGACATGCTGAAGAAATTATAAATAGCAAATACAGTCATTTTTGGTGTATTTACTGGGTTTCCCAATATGTTTCATGATTCCTCTCCCTTTTAGTTATAGCTTTACTTTAAGTTACTTTGTTGTTCTAGCATCTTAAGATTTAGTATGTTATTTATGGTTTTGGAGATAGTTGTTGTGTGTATGCTTTTCTTGTCCATGCTTTTGGTCATTTACTGAAGGTAGATGACTATGCAAAGTTAGTCTGGACTTTGATTCCATTGCTGCTCTTTAAACTTTATCTTTATTCATGTTTCCATAATGAATGTAAGATGAACATCTGCAGTCCCTAGAAGATAGCACAGATTTCATGATATTGTGAGAAGTCTGGTTAAGTGAAATCTCGCTTAAGGAAATTGTCCACATCTGGAACCTCCATGATAACTATTCATTGGTAGTTGTAGGTCCAAGAAACGTCTTTCTTCCTCACCCTCTCCTTTTTCCTTTTTTTTAGAATCAACTTGTGCCAAGGTTCGCTGCACATTATAAAGCCAAATCTAATGAAATAATGGAGTCTAAGACTACTGCTTGAACCTGCAGCAAAGCATATCAATTCCAGACCTCTAGAACTCCATTTATTGAATCAATTCCCCTACAGCTTCAACCACATAAGGCCACCTTATGATTCCAGCAAATCACATAAACAACTAAAATATTCCAAGCATTGTCAAAACCTAACATCCGAGAGACCTTGGGATAGTGTTCTGCAATTTGATTATGGAAGATTGTCTTTCAAGAGAGGTGATGCACCTACACATTACCTATGTTGAGAAGTGCATGAAAACACCATCAACACATATCAGAGAGCCATGAGACTAATCTTCTACGACCTGATACACAAAATAGTCGAAGATTATGTGGAAGACATATTGGCTAGATCAAAGAAGAAGCAGAATCACATAGCAACCCTTAGTGACATCTTTGATAGATTGGAAAAATACAAGGTCAGGCTCAACCCAAAGAAATGTGTCTTTGGGGTACATAGTGTCAATTAGAGGAATAGACATAGATCCCGCAAAGGTGAAAGCAATCCTCGATATGGGAGCTCCAAGAGCACTAAAACAACTCAGAGAGTTACAAGGTAGACTCCAGTCCATCTGAAGATTCATAGTGCAACTGGTAGACAAGCAAATTGTGTATTCACATCTACTCCACAAGGGAGTAGGATTCAAGTGCGATGACAAGTGCGAATAGGAATTCAACAAAATAAAAGAATATCTTCTTATGCCACTTGTGTTAATGCCACCCATAGTAGGGAAACCATTGATCCTATATATCTCGGCAACAATAGTAGCCTTGGGTGCTCTTTTGGCTCAGCACGATGAAAATGGAACCGAAAGAGATATCTATTACATTAGTAGAACAATGGTTGGCCATGAGTTAAATTACACATTCATTGAGAAAGCTTTCCTAGTAGTAGTGCTAGCTTCACATAAATTCTGACACTACATGCTGGCACATAAAATCAAGCTCATTGCCAAGACAGATCCTTTAAAATATCTACTATCAAAAGCTATGCTCATAGGAAGGATGGCTAAGTGGGTAATGATATTGTCAGAGTATGACATTGAGTATGTGGAGCAAAAGGAAATAAACTGACAAATCATCATAGACCAACTGGCAGAAGCTCCCCTCTACGCATACAACCCACTCATATAAGAGTTTCTAGATGAGTCCATTTTCAATCTCAGCATAGTAGATCACTGGAAACTATACTTTGATGGCTCACACACACAACACGGATCAGGAGCCGGTGTGTTCTTCATCACCCCCCAATGGGATTGTACACCAAGATCTTACAAGTTGGCATTCCCCTATACCAAAAATATTGCAGAGTACAAGGCTTTAACCATAGGTCTCAAAATTGTAGCACAATGGTGAATGATGGCATTAAAGGTCTATGGAGACTCACAGCTTATCATCGACCAAGTCAATGGTGAATACCAAACTAAGGATGATAAGCTCACACCATACAAGAAGGTGGTAGAAAGCCTCAAGGAATCATTTATTGATATCACCTTTGAGTAGATACCGAGGGCTAACAATAGAGCAACTGATGCCATGGAAACGATTGGATCCTTGCTAGATATCCCTCGCAACATCTCGAAACATGAATTCCTAGTACAACAGCTTCTCGTACCCACTTTCGAGGTACTAGAGTTAGAATACACGTTCGAACTTGTTGGTCCCAGTGATCTTTGGTGCCATGACATCTACACCTATCTAAGATTAGGATTCCTCCTAGCCAACATTACCCTGAACCTCAAGCGAACCTTTGTCAAAAGGTCCTTATAGTTTGTCATCCTAGGGGAAACCCTATTCCATAGAAGCATTGATGGAACCCTGTTATGCTGCCTAAAACCTAAGGAAGGCCTGACTGCTTTAACTGAGGTACACAATGACACTTGCGGTTCACACTTGAGTGGTATGACCTTAGCTAAGAAGTTGCTGAGAATCGGGTACTACTGGTCGACAATGGAAAGAGAAGCACATGAATTTTTTTAGAAAGTGCTTATAGTGCCAACAGCATGGAGACCTCATTCACGCACCAGCTCAAGAATTATATCCTATTGTTACACCTTGGCCCTTTTCGCAATGGGGGCTTGATCTCATAGGTAAAATCTCACCCACCTCATCCAATGGCCACAAGTTCATTATCACTGCCATAGAATATTTCACAAAGTGGGTCGAACCAATTCCCATGAACTACATCAGTGGAAAGCAGATATTCAAATTCATCCCGAACTACCTCATTTGCCAATATGGTGTTCCTCAATCCATTATCTCTGATAACGAGACACCTTTCAAGAATCAAGATGTTTGTGACTTGTGTGAAAAATTCAAAATCCAACACCGCTTTTCCACCCCATATTACCCACAAGGCAACGGCCAACCAGAAGCTACCAAAAAAACCATTTTGAAAATCCTTAAGAAAATAGTCAATGACTCTAGTCATGACTGGCATCTACAGTTAAATCCTACCTTATGGGCCTGCCGCACCAGCATCTGCATGCCAATAGGTGCCACCCCATTTTCCTTGGTATACAGATCATAAGCCATCCTCCCTATTGAGATGAAGCTCTCGTCACTAAGGATATCATTGCGAAACCTCATCACAGATGAGGAATACAGGATTGCAAGACTAAATGAGCTAGAGTTACTAGATGAATGGCACATGGACACCCTAAATCATCTACAATTCTACCAAAATCGCCTGAAAAGAAGCTACAACAAGAAGATCAGGCAACACACCTTCCAAATCAGCGAACTTGTGATGAAAGAGAACCAAAAGAATGTGCCAAATCCAGAGAGAAAAGGAAAATTTGAGCCCAACTAGCTGGGACCTTTGGTCATCATAGCCAGCTATAAATTAGGAACATATCAATTAGCAACACCAGAAGGCGAGCCTCTACAGGAGCCTCTGAACAACTCTCACCTCAAAAAAATTTATACTTAAGAACTTGCAAGGTATAGAACCAAAAAATTAAAAAACAATCAGAAAAAGTCTTGAAATAATGGTTACCTAGATGAAAACCTAGAAAACAGGCATCTTGTTGACAACAAAAAAATACAAAAATACAAAAATCCTAAAAAAATCTGAAAAAAGATTGAAAACAGTAAAGAAAAAAAAATCATCCTGTAGTGAAAACCACTTCGGTGGTGCTTTGGAGAAGTGCGTTGTTGAGAACTTGGCAAACAGGCGCCAAGTGTAAATAAAGCACTCCCCATCCATCAGGATCTGCATGACTCACTCTTCCATTCCATCACATTTAATTAATCATCCATACACCCATCCACTCACATCCATACCATAGGTTGAGGTGATGCCCATATCATATTCCACCATAGTACTACATGGCATATTCCTAAGGTCAGTTTGTCTTGCCTTCACCGAAATAGTCTATCGCACCATGCTGGGGGCATGTTCCTATACCTGCATCAAATCGGATTCGTGTATATTCTGATGATCTTCCTAAACATCAAAAAATCCAAAAACATTCAAAAACTCATCAAAAAATTAAAAAAATTTAGAAAATCCATCAAAAAAATTCAAAAACATTAGAAAAAATAAAAAATAAAAAACATCCAAATCATTCAAAATCCAAAACATGTCGAAAATCTTAGAAAATATTTTAAAAAAATAAATAAATAAAATTCATCATCGAGTCTTGTCATTCTTCCACCTTGTCTGAACTACATTGTCCATCACAATAAAATGGCAATTTGTTTGCCCATCTATCTCATCATTGAGTCAAGTCTTTCGTCAGTTGAACTACGTAGTCTCTGCGTGTATAACGTAGGCAAGACTCATCTATGGATCAGCTCCTAAGACCCCTAGGATAGGTCTTTAGGTTAGTCTCTTCGATTTAATTCTCGAAAAAACCAAAACATTTGCAAAACACTTCAAAAATACCAAAAATAGCCTCAACATATCTAAAAAATCAAAAATGGTGCATCTATCTCACTTCACTTTCACCTACAATAATCACCATTCCTAATAAAGCATCGTTGCTTTCATCCTTTGGTAAGTCAGTCAGAAGCAAGTCTAGAAGGTTTAAAAGTGAACGCTCAATCGTCAAAGTCTCAAGTCTAGATCAGTGAGTCAACAAGTTGATCAACTTAGAGTATCAATAGCTTATCATCCAATCAATCTCATAAAAACCCTGATCACAACATGTCCTAGGAATGCGACCTTCCTACGATGGACATCAGCATTAGGTAATCCCATAGTTTACTCTTGGATAGTGGTACGAAGAACATTAGCTTGTTTATTTACTTTATCTTGGTCTTGTTTAGACTTATCTTATTTTGTGCTACTTCCAAGGTCCTCTTGATGATGCCTAAACAAAACAAGTTTAGAGAGAAAAGAATGGGGCAATGATCATTATCTGTTTATCTGATGTGCTTGTTGATATTCTTGTAAAATAACTTCGTCATGTGTACTTTGTTTTGTTTGTAGGAAGGATGTTTTAGAGGTCTTGTTGACCATATAAGAAGGCTTTCCTTTTTATGTTTTCGCTTGAGATGTTTAGAATATCTGAACTAGATTCTGAATAAGGTTTCGTTTGTCAAGTGTGAACAAGAGTACTCCTATTTGATTGTTGACTCAAAGTCCATCACAGTAGACGCAACACCATCCTGGTTCTTAGTACCTTGATGCATCACACCTATGTGTATTATCAAACATAAAGAAGTGTATGCTCTTTATCTCTCCCATCCTTGGATAAGCAATACATCATCATCGTTCATCATCATATCCAATAAAGTATCGATGACTAGTGGACTTGTTGGACTTCTACATCTTTTTGGATTTAAAGGTTGATCCCTCTTATTCTTCTATCCTCTTTCACGCTAACAATGCATCCATCTTGCATCTTGCATAATCATCTTATATCATCATAGGACAACATCATCCATCGCATTCATCTCACGTGCATTGTATAATCATTTAAGTTGCTTAGGATAATATAAATTTGTTATCCTAAGCATCTCCGAGACATCTCATTTTCATAATCATTTAAGTTGTTTAGGATAATATAAATTTGTTATTCTAAGCATCTTCCAAACATCTCATTTACATCATCATTATCATATAGATCATATAGTCTAACCATCCATGCATCCATTTTGAACCTCTTTATCACGAGATCGACCTTAAATCAAATCTTTTCGCTCGATCTCTCGAGGGGCAATGTACCAACGCACTACTTTTCACTGGGGTATCTGAAAAAAATCAATTTTTTTTTTAATTTCGATGTCAACAGCATCATTCTTTGAACCAATGCAACGAGTACATTTTTTCAAAGAGGGAAAAAATGTAGACATGCAAAATACACTCATACATCTAATCATGATTTATTGAACATTATTTCGTCTATTAATTAAATAAACCAATTTAATTAATTCACTAAGGTTTTCTTCCTAATTAATTAAATCTAATTAATTAATTAACTTCCTAAAGTCTCTTCATTTAATTAAATCATACATATTTTCCTCTCATTTGATTTAAAACAAATAGAAAAATTCAAATCAAATGTCATATCAGCTAACCTCCTATTAGATTAATCAAATCCTCATTAATTTAATCATAACCACCTGAGTCCTCTAGATTCATCCACTTGCACAATAAATCATTTAATTTGATTTATTAAAACACCTATTTTCCTCACAAGGCATATTCCCTCATTAACTCCCCTTGTTTGACTTTTTTGTTCAAACACAATTCCCCCCAAAACCCTCAACCATATTCATTTAATGCCATTTTAAAAATTGAAATGGGCACATTGGCCAAAACTTGCACAAGCATGGGCCAATCACATTATGACAAGTGGCTCTCTCCTATTTGTTGGTTTTTAGTCCCACATTTCTCAATCTTGGTCTCTCCTCTCTCAATCTTTCCTATAAATTCAATGTCATTTCAACACAATTGATCATCTACATTTTAGAGCATCCTCACTATAGGCAACTTGAGTTCACTTTGCATCTCATTGTCTATCATCTCATTAGCTTGTCAAGGATTGCGAAAGGGCTCTTTCACATATTCAAGGAGCACCAATCCATCATAGAATAGGTATATTTCATGTCTTCTTTACATGCTTGGATTAGTTTTGTCATTTGTTTTGAAAAATGTTGTATAATTCTATGAGGATGTTAGAATTGTGCTAACCATTTGCAGATTTTGATGTCCACAGGTTTTACTTGCATTAATTTGCTACGTGTACAAAGGGATAAGTATTTGATTGAATGCAATTGACAAAATATTTAAAATGATGGCAATAACACCTGAGCGTAGTAACTGACATCCATAAAGAAAATATTTTAGGAAAATCTTGAAGGCGATTACTGGAGGGGCGGAATACCAGTTGTTCTAATTTATTTCTGCAGACTGTGAATTAAATAACGTGGAAAGGAGAGATCTTTTGAGATCTATCACCAATCTCACCCAACCTTTCACATGCCAGCGACATTACCGCCACATAAAAAAAAATAATTACACTGCCTGCAACTCCCATTAATTGGTTCTTACTGGCAAGTGGACTTAAACCTGAACATCGCTGAGGATTCCTGTTCTGACTTCCTCCAACATGCATAGCAAGTGAGGAAGATGATGGGATGCAAGCGATGGTGTGAAGTGGAGGCGTGATGATGAAATAAAAAAGAAGTGGTGCACATTTAAATATACCATATTTATTTCAAGGATTCCCTCAGTGTGAAGTTTATGTTGCAAGCATAAAATTTTAGGTTTAACAATACGGTTGAGCACCTACCCTATAGTCTGCCAGAGATGCAAAAGTTAAATCCTTCTTTCTTTTACGGCGAAGGAGGTCCTAATTTATTTATTTTGAAGGCTCCAAGCTTATGAGTCCAAATTTCATGATATACTTGTAAGGCCATAATGGAATTAGCAGTCAGATCTGAAGAGAAGTAACAAAAATAAAACAAGGTGCAAACACTGGCTGCCAAGTGGGGGTGTCACATTTACTCAATATGTGTTTATATTATAACAATCATGGACTATAATGCTAGCATGGGCAACATGGAAAGAGAGGCCAGTACATGAAGAGGTGGGCGTACGTACATGGGCGGTGATGTAACTAGAGGTCACACCCAACTGGTAACACCACAAAGGAAGAAGAAATAACTAGATGCCCCTGCATCATCTCTTTTGCTTATTTCTAAATAATTATAATTATTTTTTTTTTTGAAATATAAAAGATACAATTAGATTGTAGTAATTTCAGGTATTCTGAGTAGGGTGTTGTAACTATATTTTATCCGACGGTAGTCCTCTACATGATTGGACTGCATGATGAATTTTTATTTTCTCTTTAAGCATTACTACCGAGATTAAAAATGAAACAAAATCATTTTTATAAGACCCCAAAGTTTCGACCTAAGTTCATGCATCCATCGACATACATTCCTTGTTCTAATGATTGCCACAAACTATTAATACAAGAATAATACTATGCATTTTTTGTTTTGTTTTGTTTCTCTTTTAAATTTCTACAGGCATAACCCTTACTTTTAACAGTCAAGACATGCACATGACATTTCAAAAAAATATGCTTACAAATCAGTTATTCTTTCACATAATTTCCTTATTTCTTTTCTTTTCCTATCTGTATTTATTTTATTTTTTGAATGTAATAATGGAATGTATCCTTTCACAAGTGTAAATTTTAAACAGAGTATTTTTTCCTAAATTCCCACTTTCCTGCAACAGATGAGCAACGAATAGACCTCAAACCCTTTTGAGTCACGTCTAGATTAAAATTTATCAGAAGATTTTACTAAAAGAAATTTATAGTGTTTCATTTATAATACACCAACAACTCTCTTTTTTTGCACTATGTTTTACTTCAGCCAAGCTTCACAAACAGGGGCCGCCTACATTTATCTGTATTTTTCTTTTTGTAACATAAAATAGAGAATTTTTTAAAATGTCCAATTTATGTTATGTTTCTTTTAAAATCAAATGAAGACACTCTTTACTTTCATACACTCTTTTTTTTTATTCTTTCATTTTACCACAATATTCTAGCTTTCAACATTACAAACAACATTTAAAAATTCAATGAAATACACACAAGGAATAAGGCTTGCTCTCCACCCTACCGTAATGGTGTTGTGGAGCCTCGTGGGCTCTAGCCATACCCCTAAGAAAGGAATGATTTTGGCCTCAAGATGATGTAATAGGGCCTTCTCAAGTCTCACAAAGGAATAAGGTTAACATAACTTAAAATCTCATGCATTCAAGTTTTCTACTTGCCATATTCAACAATGAACTATAGAACATGCCACCATTTTACCACATAATTTAAACAAGGGAATGTGGGAGTAGAAAAACTTATCTCTTCACTTGGATGATGGAATTAGGCCCTTCTCTTATCCTTTCCTCTTCATGCAAAGCTACCTTCATCTATACCTCTCAAGATGATTAACTCCTCTTCTCCTCTCATCTTCACCTCAATCCATCTCAAGTTCTCCAAAAGGAGAAGTGGGTAACACTCCATTCATCCTCCCTCTCCAAGATATATAGGAGTTTCAACTTGTAGCTCTTGGATGGGAAGGTGTGGAGTGTACCTACCTCCATCAAGAGAGGTCTTTTCCTCATTAATGAGTTTAACATGCACTTGGACAAACCTTCAATCTCTTCACCTCATCCTTCCATCAAAATTCATCACTCTTCATTATGAAGACTTTTTCAGAGGTCAAATCATGTCCTTGGGGCACTATTGTATGCCTACTTGATCCCTACCATTATGATATAGACTTTAGGGGGTTTATTTTTGCATCACAACCAAGGAATTTGACCAGCAACCCTCTTTAATGCCCTATTTAAGCATCCATACGAATTTCAATGTTAGATACTAGGTTTTCCCAACCTCTAACCCTACTTAAACCCATATGACTCATCATTAAATGCCCTTACAAACACAAAGTAAGTTATCCTTTTAATATCAAACCTCACACTTTAACTTTGTTTCTTTCTATGCCTTGAAAGGGGTCAATTTCATAACCATAAGAAGATGTCTTTTGATTTGATTTCGATGGTTTTCCCTTCTTGTACTGGCATCCTTTCTTTAATCCTGCACATTACCAATGAAACCATAAGCAACAATCATATATTGCATAATTCTCGAATTGAATATCCTAATACTTTACTACATATAATTTCATTTAAAAGTTTCAACTTATATCCTTCATGAGTTTTTAACACCTTCATGGTAGAAGCAGTGAAAAAAATGTCAAAATGAAATACAAGAATATTGTCACACAATTACATTATTTATTGTTCACAATACCACTTGACACCTATTTATGGAAACATATAACAAGTTAGGTTGGGTATTAATCACAAGAAAAGAGAGGCCTTACAATGATCACCTATAAGAAAAGAGAGGAGTTTTGTTAAAAATGAAAATAAAATTTTAATAATCTTACAATTTTGATTTTTTCTATTTAATTTTGATTTTTAAATTTTTTAAAGGGAATGATTTGTTTTGGATTTTTTGTTTCACTTAAAATACTATCCTCTCATACCATATCATATTTATGTGTTTGAAATGAATGCACAACTTCATTGGATTTATTCAAGTAATTTTTTCCAATCAAAAAATATTATTTTTAAAGATAAGGCATAAGAAAAATGTTAATTTAGTACACAAAGTTTCTAAATTGTAAAAAAAAAAGGTATAAAATAACTTTCCCTAAATTTATTATTACATATAAAAGTAGGTTTCTAAATTATTACACTTAAAATTTAAAAGTATGGAAAATCTTTATAAAAATAAAAATATTATTTCATATAATTAAAATATTTTTGTAAAAACTAGAATAAAATAAAATCATGAGTGAAAAATAGTTGTTCATTTTAAAAATTCCAAACTAATGTATTCAAAATTCAAAAAATAGAAAGCTAAATAAAAAAGAAATATCCTAAATTAACTATTATACATAAAAATATCTTTTTAAATTAATATACTTAATCTTAAATAATTTTAAATAAAAATTAAAAGGAAAAATCAGTCATATTCTATTTATTCAAAATAAATATATATTTATAAATAAATAGTATAAATTCAATATTTCAAATAAAAAATTTATTTTACACAAATATAGTAATTTAAAATTGCAAAATTAAATAGAAAGAAAATATAATAAATTTAAATTAATTTCTTTAAAACTAGCATATCTATGTTTAAAAATACCGTAATTAAGAATTAGATTTACACTTGACTTCTTAGGATAGATTAAAAATAATTTATATAACATTATTATTAAGGCTAGGATTACATTTTTTCAAGGTTAGGGTGCAATTACTTTTACAAATCAATTATGATTAGGGTTAGGGTTGATTTAGGGTTAGGGTTAGATTTGTGTGAGGTTCTAGGATCAATTAAGGTTAGGCTTCATATAGGGTTACAATTAATATTACAATTCAATAAGCGTTGGGGTTAGGGTTGGGGTTATCCTTCGATAATGCTTACATTTTGGTTAAGGTTAGAGTTCATTTAGGTTTAGGAATAACATTCACTTGGGATTAGGGTTAGGTTTTAACTAAGTTTCAATTAATGTTAGGTTTTGATTAGGGTTACATATAACCAAATTGATTAAAATTAGGGTTATTTATGTAGTTTATTTTTTATGTTATATAAACTATATAATGGGAACTTAATTAGGATTATGATTCTATTAGCATTAAATTAGTATTAGAGTTAGGGTTAAGATTAAGATTTAATTACAATTAGAGTTCAATTAGGATTAGCTATAGGATTAAATTAATATTACTATTAGGGTTAGGGTTCTAATGAGGTTAGGGTTAAATTAGGGCTAGGGCACAACTATGATTACGGTTAGGGTTAAATTTTATCATAATTTTTTAAATTAATATATTAAAACTATCATGCTATATTTACCAAATTAATGCACACTAAATTTTATCATAAAGTTAATGTTATGGTTCACTTAGAATTCTAAGATAAAGCTTGGAGTTAGATAAGGGTTACACTTAGGGGTTAATATTTAATAAAATGCCTTAGTATATCTCTAATCCAAAACATAACCCTAAGCATAACCATAACCATGATGTAAATCATAACCCTAACCATAATCCTAACCCTAAAAATTGATCTTAAATATAATTGTAACCCTTTTCTTGATCCTAACTCTAACCCTAATTTTAAGCTAATCTTCACACTAACCCTAATCCTAATTTTGATGCTAACCCTAATCCTATCTATGTCTCTTAACCCTAACCATAACCCTATTCTTACCTAAATCTCTAATCCTAAACCTACCTATATAATGACCCTAAACCTAATAATATTTCTAAATCAAAACCTATCCTTAATCATGACCATAAAAATTATGCAACCCCTAACCCTAACCTTGACCTTAAACCTAATTGTAAGCCTAATCTTGAGCAAATCTTGATGTTATCCCTAACCCTAATTTTGATGCTAACTCTAAGCCTCATCCTAATGCTAACCATAGCCCTAATCTTTTAATTAATTATCAATCGTACCCCTAATCCTAACTATATTTCTAGCCTTAACCTTTATCTTAACCCTAAGCCTAACCCTAACGCTAACCCTAACCGTAATCCTGATAACCTTAACCCCAACTATTACCATAACCTTAGGTATCTATATCTCTTAACCCTAAACTTGACCCTAAACCTAAATGTAACCCTAATCGTGATTTTGATGCTAACCCTAACCCTAATCCTAACTATGTCTCTTAACCCTAACCCTAACCCTATTCTTAACTAAATATCTAATCCTAAACCTAACTATATAATGACCCTAAACCTAATGATATTTCTAACTCAAAACCTAACCCTAAGCATGAGCATAACAATTATGTAGCCCCTAACCCTAACCTTATTTGTAACCCTAACCTTGAACTTAAACCTTACTATAACCCTAATCTTGAGCAAATCTTGATGCTATCCCTAATCCTAATTTTGACGCTAACTCTAAGCCTCATCCTAATGTTAAGCGTAACGCTAACCTTAACTAAATCTCAACCCTAACCCTAATCCTAACTATATATCTAGCCTTAACGTTAACCTTAACCTTAACCCTAACCCTAACCCTAATCCTAACCATATCTCTTAACCATATCTCTTGATCTGGAGCTATTAATTTATTATTCTTTTTTAAACAATCAAAGCATATTTTTATATAATATATTATATAATATATCTTATATTTATAATATTTGTATATATCTAAAAATGGTCACATTATAACTCGTAATTAATTAAATATAAGTTATTTAATTAAATCTCTTATTCAATAAATTTAAATAATTTATTTATATTGTTCATTTTCTACATTCCTCTTTCTTAATTAAATAAGTTTAGTTACTTATTTAATTTAATCATCATTTTCCATTTCTTCTTAATTAATTAATTATGACATTCCTTTGTTTTGAATAAAGTAAATATTTTTTTTTCCCAAAATCATAAAATCATTTTTAAATCTTCTAAATATTCTTCTTTCCCAAAATCATCAAATCATCTTTAAATCTTCTAAAAAGCCATTTCACATATAATTAAATATTTTCAATATTTAATTAAAAACTTCTTATCCACTTTTCACACATAATTAAATATTTTTAATATTTAATTTTGGAAGATTCTAAATCCACATATCACATGAAATTAAATAATTTTATTATTTAATTGTTGAATTAGCTTCAACCACCAAAACTAACTCATAACTAAAAATGACAAGTTGCCTTCATTTTTGAGTGAAAATGTTTTTTGGGAAGGAAACATCTTCCTTCTTTTTCTCTAGCCTCCATCTTTCCCTCCAACTTCTCCATCTCTCACCATTTATCTTACCAAATTAAACCTCTATCGTCGATCTTTGCCAACTAAGATTTTGCCTCCAAAAAGCTATAAATAAGACCTCTTGACTCTTCGAAAATCTTGGAACTGATTACATAATGTGAGCATTGTTGTTGAATAATCAAACATTTATCATTTTAATATCTTAGTTTCGTAATCAGAGCATAGCATCTTTGTTTTCATCATCTTAGCATAAATAATCAAGGTAGAATAGCTCAGATAATCTATTCTTAGTTTCATTATTTCTCATCATTTATCATAAGAATGCATTTTGCATATCATCTCATTCTCTAGGTTGTCATTCTTTTGAGCTTTTGCTTATAAAATCTTAGAGAAAGAAACTTAAAACAAATCCTTGGAGATAGAGAACAATGGAATAGTTTTCGATAATCTGATGGGTTTGAAGCTTGTTTAATTTTAAATTAGATTCTTTGATATAATGTTTCATTGGTGTGTTGTTTAACTTGTTTGTTTCTTCCACATATTTACACACATTTTTGGCACCCACTGTGGGGCTCTTTCCCCATTTTGAATATTTTATTACAGGTTTTCTAGTAGGTCACGACTGGAGACACAGATTAATGCATACAACACCCGTTATAGTACATTTGAAGATTGATTCTCCAGCGCATCTGACTAATTCTCCAACAAATCTGAAAAATACTCTAGTGCATATGACAGATTCTCCAGTGCATATGAAAGATTCTCTGGTGCATATGACAGATTCTCCATTGTATTTCACATCTTTTCTAGCGCTTATGACCTATGTTCTAGCGCTTATGACCTCTGTTCTAGTGCATATGACTTATGTTCTAGCACATTTGTAATTTGTCTAAATTGTTATTTGGATCCAACGTGACCGCGACCAGTGGTTTTATTGCTGCTTTTGGATTAAAATGAACCAATCCTAGGGTAGCCATTTCAATTAAGATACACCAATCTGAGGGTAGTCATCATACATTGCTATCTCGGTTAAAATGAACATCATGTCTTTTGTGAAGCAATATCTTCACGTAAAATAGCAAATATTCATTTGGACTCTAAAATTGAACATTGTTTGCTATGATTGGATGGTGATAGGCCTATGCTCTCCCCTTAACTAGGTTATCAAAATGCCAATTTCATATTTTAATTTTGTGCACTTTGCGTTTTATTAAAACCTTTAGCAGGCCTGCTCTTGTGGGAAAAAGTACTCACCCAAGAAGAATGACCTCAGTGGGAACACCTAAAGCCAAGGATTTCCACCCACTATAATCCAAAGAGAGTTGTTAATGAAAATCCACTTGATGGTAGTGTTTAAGATAACCATCCCAAAAGCATTTGTTCTAAATGTTTGGAGGTCTCTTGAGGGAGTTTATCATTTGCCGCACGAAATAAAAACCCTTATTACGAGCCTTAGTGTAGCATCTAACCGAGTCAATAGCCAAATATTATAATACTCACAGTGCAAGGGGAGGGAAGAATCCGCCCCCAAGATACTCACCATATAATTGCCAAGGACTCTTTGCTCAAGGGATTAAGAAATCTAACTTTGAGTATGTGCCTGGAAAAGACAAAAACATGGACACCCTCTAGGTGGCAATGTGACTGTGTGAGTTGACACAATTTTAATATGTGGGTTGTGATGATTATAATGACCTTTTTGACCATTAAGAATGAGTTTTCTTGAAGTGTGTTCTTGTTGAATTACTAGTTAAAATAAAAAAACGGTCATGCTTGATCCTTGAACATACACTCAATGTTGTAGATTCTAGGACTTAAAAACAAATGTTTTACAAATGCTTGTTGTGTTTTCAAAACATTAATTTAGATAAGATCATCCAGAAAACATAAGAATTTGACAAATCAAATTGTGACATAATTTATGTTAAGGGATTGGAAATCAACAACATTTGTCAAGAAATGTTTTGCTAAAAGAATCAAGAAACCAAAGAAGCCACTTAGCTACAAGAAGCTTTTCAAAAGAAGATGATTTTTGTACCAAAGTAGGAAGGTCTTGCTTGACTATCGAAATTTCATCCATAGATATCATGACTTTGATAGAGGATATACTGATGATTTTTCTTTAGAGCCTTTATATTCACAAGCTTATTATCAATGATGAGCTCTTTCACAAAGGTATAATCATAGTCAACCCATTCATCATTCTTAAATCCTGCAACCATCAATACAATATTCCAATCATCCAAATCAATTGTTACAATAGAGAAAAACTTGGAAACGTTACGATTTTTGCAACAATCATCATTTCTCAAACTAAGATCAAAACATCTTAAAGTGCATTAATTTCAAATCAATTTCTGATTTTTAGTTTGACTTCCATAACAATATTTGTCATCCTTCATTTAAGGAATAAAATCTTAAAATAAAAATTTACTTAGTCATATCAATAGGATCCATCATCCTAGTTGGCTAAGGCATCAGTTATCCAACAAATTGCACTCCCATTTGTGATCTAAGTTTAGTAAAAATTTGATTGAAGCATATGCTTATTGTCACAAGGTCCCCAAAAAGAGAAGAAGATGAAAGAGAGAATCCAATTTACAACATGGGTGATAGGGAAGAAAATAGTTTTCATAGGTTTCATGGAAATAGTTCAAATGATGAATTAACTGATTAAATGCTTCAAGAGGTTGAACAAAATCTAGAGTTTCACCTAGCCATGGAAAAGATCTTAGATCAAAATAAAGAAAGATACTTTCTTTTATTGGAAAACATAGGTGCTAAATTACTCGCTGACTATGATGCAAAGAAAATTAAAGAAGATCTTGAAAAGATTGAAACTCCCTTAAATTATCTTAGTGCTCTTACCTAAAAAATAAGAGAACTGCAAGGGAAAATCAATGAAATACAAGGGGGAACAACTAAAAATTATGCTTCGGAAGATATTTTTCCATATCCTTCTGATAGAAATCTCGACATGATCCCATTTCCCAAGCATTGTGAAATTCCAAAATTCGATAGATACAATGGGAAAACGGATCCTATAGGCCACATGAGGGAATTTAGAAACATAAGCCTTGAATTTGCACATGAGGACACATACTTGATGAGATTGTTCCCACAAAGTTTAGGTGGGAAATCCATGGAATGGCTCTCTAAAATCACTCCACCCATCAGAAAATTTGAGAAGTTGATGAAAAAATTTATATACCAATACTCCTACAACATTCAACGTCAAATAACTATGCTTGATCTATGCAAAGCAAAGTGAAAGACTAGAGAACCCTTCATCACATTCCTGCAAAGATGGAGAAGATTATTCACACGATATTCTCGTCTAGTTCATGAAAAGGAAAAGATGGATATCTCTATTAAGAGTCTTGATTAAGAAATGAGTTATTGGCTCTATCTTCATTTTCCTCCATAATTTGACAGGTTGATTGAGAATCCAATCACTATTGAAGGAGCCTTACTCAAGAGAGGAGTGATAAATCAAGATTTTAGAATAGAAACAAGAATGTTGTCAATGATGACCATGTGATAGATGCAAAAAATGTGAAAGAAAAACCATCCATCTTCAATCTATCAAGTACCCCATGCAATAACACCAATCAAGGAAATAACAACACCAATTTGGGAACCAACACCAATCAAGGAAATTTGACCTATCAGAACAATAACAATAATTGTGGTAACTTCAATAATAATCTTTGTAGCACTCAAAATGCAAATCCACCCATCACATTTGTCTCAAATCGACAGAGTTTTACTCCTTTGGGCCAATCTCTTGAGATAGCTCTCAAAGAGCTGATGGATAAAAATTTCATCACTTTACCACCTCAAAGAGATTATGAACCACGAGTCAAACCACCTTCATTGAATGAGTCATATTATTGTGACTACCATAGATGCAAGGGACATAAAACAAATAATTGTCAAGGATAGAAAAATTTAGTGCAAGATTTGATAAAAGAAATTGCACAATAACAATTGAGCGACATCACGGGCGGGAGAATACGAAGTTCAAATTTTAAAGCATTGGAGGTGGATCTGGAAACGAAGCAAGATCAGATATTCGATAGTTGAATCAGGAGTTGTAACTGAGTCAGAAGCAAGGTAAGGATGACCAGAATGATGTGGACTCTGGTGACAAAATACAGGTGGACCCTAGGGGAAAGGAAATTCTAGCATCTCTCTTTGCTACTTCTCCAAACGAAAAAGTTGTGAATGTTTGTGGGGGAGTGGGGACCACTGGCGGTTTAGGAGGCAACGGAAAATCCTATACCTCTCTATTCGGGGTTAAACCTAATGGAAAGTCTTCCTTCCCTCCTATGTAAAATATCTCGTCCCCTGCTAGAGGTAAGTTTGCTATTTCGATTCCTAATTTGATTATAGATCATAATATGGCCTTAATGGAACAAACCCTGGTTGGGAAGTTTATGCGCCCTAGACCAAATATTGAAGTGGTCAAGGAATTTGTTAAAAAAAAATGGAGAACCAGTGGGAAAGTCTCTGTTGCTGCTCTTCCTAAGGGTTTTTTTGCTTTTGAATTTACTTGTAAAGAGAATATTATGGCTATTGGAGGTGGAGGTCCTTGGGTGATAGGAAAATCATCCCTGGCTCTTAAGAAGTGGTCATCCCACTTGGATTTATCAAACTCTATCTTTGAGAATCTCCCAGTCTGGGTTAGACTTCCAGGCCTACCCCTGGAATACTGGAGTGAAGACATCTTTCTGGGTATTGCGAGTTCCTTTGGTGAGCTCCTTTCAATTGATACTATGACAACTGCTAGAAAGAGACTGGTTTTCATGAGGATATGTGTGGGGGTTCCTCAGGAAGCTGATTTACCCTCTTCGATTGAGATTCAATCTAAGTTGGGATCCTGGGAATAGAGCATAGAATTTGAAACCATCTCGTTTTCCTGATTCAAGTGTAGGAAATCTGGTCACTGGGAAAAAAAATGCCCTCTTAATGCAGCTTTAGAGAAAGAAAAGCCAGCAAATCTTGGTAAAAAAGAATGGAAAAAAAAGAAGAATGAGTAAGGAGGGAGAATAAAGAGCAGGAGTTGGTCTTTGAAGCTGATAATCAGAAAGGAACCTCAAAGATTGAAGTGGTTTTGGTTGAAAAAGGTGAGGTCCCTTTTGAGCCTCATAACCCAATGTCTGTTACTAGGGAAAGAGGCTTCATTAAGGGCACCCTAGCTGTAGAAGTAGATCAGATCCTGTCTCCTTCCTTCTCCCAAATGATAGTCCCATCTGATAGAAATGAAGAGATATTGGGTTTGGAGGATATCCCCAGTGAGGGCCTATCCTTGGTCTTGAATATCCCTCCTCTCCCCCTATTATCTGTTTCCCCCCCCTTATAGGTGTGGAACAACTGTTGGAGACCATCTCTATCGTTGGGGCCTTAGAATCCCTTGAAAAATAGGATTTCTCAGCTAACCTTTCCAACAATGCTTTGTGTTGCCAATAGAATGGTAATATGGATACATTACCTTGGGAACAAAGACTACCAAATGAAAAGGATTGGGAATCTAGCAGAGAGACAGACAGCCAAGATGAGACTGATAAAGAAGAGAATACATCAAAAAAGAAGCCTAGAAAAAATAAACATGGAAAGACCCCAAGTGGCATTTCCACCAGATCAAGAGATAAGGCTGATTGTGGAGCACCAAAAAACTCAACAGGTAAAAAGTCTTCAAAAAAGAAAAGAGAGCTGAATAGTTTTCAGGATATAGCGGATGGATCTCAAAAACCATTCCGGAGTGTCTTAACTCTCCCGGAATTTAATGAAGGTTATGTCCTGGAATATAGGGGGACTCAATAGCCCCAACAAGCAAGATGTTTTTCACAACTTTGTTAGAGATCACAAACCTGATATTCTTCTAATTCAGGAAACTAAAATGTCTAAGGAGAAAATTGAAAAAATGAAACTCTTTCAACACTACTGTAACCAGGGCAATAATTCTAATGGTTCTTCAGGTGGCATTGTTACTTTCTAGAACTGCCACAACATCAAAGGTGATCTGATTTCGCAAGGTTTGAATCACATTGTTACTAGATTCACCCATATAAGAAATAACTTCAGCTGGATTCAAATGAACATTTATGCTCCTAATGGCAAAGGTATGAGGAAATCTTTTTGGCTAGAATTAGCCTCCATTAGAAGGATTTTTGACAAAGAAGCTTGGATTGTTATGGGGGATTTTAATACCCCCTTAATGAATGGTGAGAAATTTGGGGGATCCCAAATTAACTTAGAAAGTAAAGAGGATCTTCAAAATTTTATTGATACTCAAGGGCTGATAGACCTAGATCTTCTTGGAGCCTCCTTCACTTGGTCAAATTGCAGAAAGGGGATGGACCTCATACAGGTCAGATTAGATAGATCCTTGATTTCTAATCATTGGTATTTTGATTACTATTGTTCCCTTAAATCTCTCATTAGAATAGGTTCTGATCATTCCTCTACCAGTTTAACTGCGGATCCTATAAAAAAGAAGAAGAATACCCCCTTCAAATTTGAAAAAATATGGATTTCCCATCCTGCTCTCAAAGAAGAATTAAAGAAATGGTGGAATATTAGCATTCAAGGAACTGCAATGTTCAGAATTGCTAAAAAATTAAGGGAAGTGAAATACAATCTTAAAAAATGGAAAAAGGATTCTTTTGGGAACATCTTTAAGATCAAGTTAGTACTTCAGACGAATCTGGGAGCCATTCAACTCAAAATTCAGAATGAGGGCTACTTGAATGACACTAAGGAAAAAGAGAATGAGCTCCTTACAAAGATACATGATATTATTGGGAAGGAGGAGGAGTTCTAGAAACAAAGATCAAGAGCCCTTTGGCTGTCGGCTGGTGATAGAAACACCAGGTACTTCCACCTTTCGGCGTCTAAACATAGAGCTATCAATAGAATATCTTAGATTGATGTGAATGGAACCAGTTTTGTGGAGGAAGAGGATATTAGGACACAGGCGGGCTCCTTCTTTAAACTTCTTCTCTCTGCCAGTACTGAAATAAACCAGAATGAGCAAGACCAGCTTGTGGAAGCTACACCAAGAATTATCAATTAGGAGAACAACTCTTTTATGACTGCTATCCCCACCAATGAGGAAATCAAGAGGGCTGTCTTTTCCTTTGATGGGAATAAAGCCCTAGGGCCCGATGGTTTGCCTTTGTTCTTCTTCCAATGGTTCTCGGAGATTGTTGAAGAAGATGGGGTTAATGCTGTTAAGGAATTTTTTGGAGCCAGATGTCTTTTAAAAGAACTAAATGCTACTTTCTTGGTCCTCATCCCCAAGAAACCTGGAGCTGACGACTTTGAGGCTTTTAGACCTATCAGTCTTTGTAATTCTTTATACAAGATCATCTCTAAGGTCTTAACATCTAGATTCTTACTTTTTTTTCCTTCCTTGATTTCTCCTCAACAGAATGGATTCGTTCCTGGTAAACAAATTCTTGACTCTATTGTTTCGGTTCATGAGAACACTCACTCCCTTGTTGAATCGAAGACTGAAGGTTTCCTTTTAAAGCTTGACATTTCAAAAGCCTATGACAGAGTTGATTGGGTTTTCTTATTTAAAATCCTGAAGGCCTTCGGTTTTAATAATAGGGTGGTCCAAATGGTGGAATAACTTGTGTCCATAGCTTCCATATTGGTTATGGTCAATGGTTCCCTAACTTCCTTTTTTCAGAGCACCAGAGGTCTCAGGCAGGGTGATCCTATTTCTCCTATTTTATTCACTATTATAGCTGAAAGCTTAGGCAGGAACCTAAAAAAACTGATTGAATTTAAAGTTATCATTGGGCTCAGACCATCCTCAGGCAACTTGGTGTGTTCTCATCAACAATTTGTTGATGATACTATGCTCATGGGTCAAGCTTCTGTGTCTGAAGCTAAATCTATTAAACAACTACTTGACAAATATGGGAGAGCTTCAGGACAGCTAATCAACAATCAAAAAAGCTCACCGTTCTTTTTCAATACTCTGGCTCATCGATAGACCAAAATTGCTAGAATCCTAGACTGTAAGGTGGAATCCCTTCCTGCCACCTACTTGGGTCTTCCTTTAAGTTTGAAACCTCCTGATGCTTTCTGGATTTCTTTGGTGGATAGATTCAGTAAGAAGATTGCAGCTTGGAAAGGTGCTCTGCTTACCCAAGCTGGTAAGCTTTAGCTCCTCAAAGCCTCCTTTCAGAATCTCCCTATCTATGCCCTGAGCCTCTTTAAGATCCCTGCTAAATATGCCGACACAATTGAGAAAATTCAAAAAAGATTTCTATGGTCGGGTGTTGAGGAAAATAAAATAATTCCCTTAATTGACTAGGATCTGGTATGTAAACCTAAAAAGAACGGGGGACTTGGGTTAAGAAGAATCAGATCTATTAATAAAATCCTCTTGTTCAAGAAAATTTGGAGAATTTTCTCCTCCTTTGAGGAGTGGATTGATATTATGGCTAGCAAATATCCTGATAATAATTGCTCTTCCATCATTAATAAGGACCCCCACCTTCTTCCTAAATGATCCATATGCTGGAACAATTTAATTATTGGAAAAAATATTGTGGAGGAAGGCATTGGTTGGCAAGTGGGAAATGAGAATAGTACCAGATTCTATGAAGACAGATGGCTTTTTAAGGAACCTCTGATAAATATCAATCCCTTAAGAGATTCTAGGATGTGAAAGATTACAGAGTGAATGGTAATTGGGTGGACTTAAGCAGAGTTAGTCAGGTTTTGGCCCCCATCCAGATTACGTTGCTGGCTATTAGACCTAGCTCAGAGCAGCTGGAGGACCGTGCGGTCTGGATTGATGATCCCTTTAGTAATTTTTCTGTATCTTCTGCTTTTGCTAAGCTCACTTCTTCTCTGGATCATCCTCCCTTTTGGTCTAAAGCTTGGAGCAATAATCTGATTCCTAAAATTAACATCTTCTTTTGGATCTTGCTTCAAAATAAGTTGCTAACGATTGACAATTTGTGTAAATGGGGATTTAAAATCCCTAATAGATGTTGTCTTTCTAAGATGGATGTTGAATCTGTTAATCATTTATTCCTTCACTGCTCTTTTTCTGCTTCTCTCTAGGAAAATTTTAACAGATTATTGAACCTCTCTTGGGTCTTCCCAATGCTCATTGAAGAACTTTTTTCTCAATGGAAAGCCCCGACAAGGAATCCTTTACTCATATTTTTTTGGGAGCTATCTTTCCCTCATATTGCTTGGGGCATCTGGAAAGAACGCAACAACAAAATTTTTAGGTGCAAAGAAGCCTCTGTGGATTAAGTAGTTGATAAAATTGCTAGAACTCTAAAGGAAAACTTCAGTGCTATGGCCCAGAAGGATAAGAAGACCTTGAATGCAGAGTTTTTGAACTATGATCTTTGTGTTGCTAAGGAATGGAACATAATCCCCATTCTGTCTAGCTTTATTATTAAGGCTAAAAAGGATAGAGAGGGAGTCTGCTAGACATTTCTACCTAATGGGTGGATCAAAGCTAACTTTGATGGTGCGGCTAAAAGAAATCCGGGGGCGGCGGGCTGTGGAAGAGTTATAAGGGATTCCTATGGAAACTTCATGGGTGTGATGGCCTCTCCTCTTGGCTCTCAAACTAATCACCTGGCAGAGGCGGCTGGTGCTTACCATATTATAAATTTAGCCCAAAGTCTCAATATTAACAACTTATGGATTGAAGGAGACTCCAAAAACATAATTGATTGCCTTTGTGGCAAGTCTCCTCCCTCGTGGACCATAAAATATTGGATTGATGAAGCTAAATTGAAATTGGATAAGTTTGAAAAAGTTAAAATAACACACGCCTATAGAGAAGCCAATGCTATCGTGGACTTTTTTGCTAATGGAGTCAAGAGTAAAGAAGTGTGTACCTGGCTTAATAAAAACGATCTTAATATTAAAGTCTATGCCCTATTAAATTATGATAAATCACATGGTAAGGAGTCTTGTTATCCCTTTAATGAGGACAAGTTGGATCTTTTACATCATAATCATTAGATTGTATGGGACCAAGCTCTGTGGAGTAATTTACAAGTTTACTCTACACGCTTTGTGGGTGCTTAGATTTGGCAGGGGCCATTTTCAGAAAGGATTGTGTTTGTTTCTTCCTCATTGTGTCAACTGTAATGGGTGGGGATAGAAAGCGAACTGAGCCAGACAGCTATGAAATCCATATGAAAAATGATAAGGCTTGGAACAAGATAAAAAGTGGAGGTCTCTTCCCTTTTCTAGAGAAGCTTCATGGTTCTGATCTAGAGGCTACGAATCTCTTTGCCAAAAATTGGCATGATGGCAACCTGACTCTGTTCAGCAGGAAAGTGGAGCTCAACGAAGAGTTAATTGCCAAGGTTACGGGATTACCCATGGATGGGAAGAAGTTTTTCAAGGACAGGGCTTACTCTGATGAAGCTATTATAAAATTGCCTAAAAATGACAAGGAAAAGTAAAACTTGGTCAAGATTGCGAACAGTTACTTTGATGTTGTCTCCATAAAATCCATTTGGAGAAAGGTCCTTCGGGCCATCATGGAGTATATCACTGTGGACGGGCATTTCACTAAAGTCTACAGGTACCACTTCACCCTCCTCAACCATTTCCACCATAAGGTAAGGGTTTTTATCCCTTATTATCTCTTTTGCTCTCCGAAGAAAAGTTTGGAGGACAATAAAAAGAATCCCAAAAGATTTCCTATCCTCCATACTGGGCTAATTAGGCTTATTGTTGAATACCTGCATGAGCATGCCCCTGCTATCTCGAAAGCCAATCCTAATGTTGATAGTGATGATACTGAGCCCAGTGGCTCGGATTATTTGCCTAACCCTAGCCTTGGCCTAAAAGCCCCTAGTTCGCATGCTGGCCCTTCTAGGGATCCGGGTAAAATTTGGGTTGCGTTTTAGCCCAACTGTCCTCGTCCTAAGTTCAGCCCTACTGGTAAGTCTACCCAGGCTAAAAGCCTTGTCTTTTACAGTGAAGAGTCCTTCGAGCTGGAGGAAGCTGATACCAATACTTCTGAGCGCTGTGTGGGCCCTGTTCTGGATACTCAGAATGTTGACAATTCCCCTATTAACATTGGTAAAGAGCCATCCCTTGATTTTCTACACCTGGCTAAAACCAACTCTGAGTCCCATTCTAAACTTCTAGACTGGACCTTTTCCGAAATCAATGAGCTTAAAATTAAAAATTGGGCCCTACAAAGCAAGATTGAGGAAATGGGTGTCAAGATTGTGGAGCTAGGAAAGAAAGATGTGGCGCACAGTAACAGGGTCACTGATAATGATGTTGAGGGCCTTAGGATTAACATCAGAACCATTGCAGAACAGAACAACCGAATAGCAAGACACAATGCTATAATAATCAATGTAATGACTGAAAAGCTTAACAAAGCCCGGCAGGGTTCCTTGGTGGTTGATTTTGAAGACACTGAAGATAAAATCCAAGAAACGGATGGAGGCATTTCTAGAAGAACTCGCGCCAATTTGAAGCAAAAGGCCCCCTTAACCCCGAAAATGGTTCAAACTTTCAGGTAGGGGGTTATTGATATGTACGTCTTGGAGGCTGAGATAGAGACCATCCTCAAGTCTCTGAAGTAATTCTGTGTTTTGTTGTCCTTTCCTTTCTGACCCTCCTAGTCTTTTCTGCCTGCTCGCTACTGGCTTTTTTATGGGAGCTATTTTTTTTTTGGTGGACCCTTGGTGATCTCTTCTCTATTTTGTAAACTTTGTGGTTTCGGGTCCCTGTAAAACCCGTTTTACCCTTTTATCAAAAACATCGACACAATTATGGACCTGACAGCTGGACACAGCATATATTAACTTATGGATGGATTCTGAGGATATAATCAGACCAAGATTTTGACCGAGGATGGAAACAAGACTACTTTCGCATGTCCTCAGGGAACCTATTATTGGAATGCGATGCCATTTGGACTCAAAAATTTAGGTGCAACCTATCAATGAGCGATGATCACTATTTTTCATGACATGATGCACACTTTCATGGAAGATTATGTAGATGATTTATTAAAAAAGTATTGCACAAGAGAAGGACATTTGTAATTCCTATCTAAAATCTTTGTGATAATGGAGAAATTCAAGGTGACTCAATCCAAAGAAGTGTGTCTTTGAGGTTAAATCTAGAAAGCTCTTAGGGTATATTCTTTCAAAAAAGGGAATAGAGGTAGATCCAACAAAAGTCAAAGCCATCATGGAGATGCCACCACCAAGAAATATTAGTCAGCTTCGATCATTGTAGGGATGACTACAATCTGTCAAAAGGTTTATCACACAACTAGCAGACAAGAGTTTTCCTTTCATGCATCTCTTGCACAAAAATGTTCCTTTCAAATGGGAAAAAAAGTGTGAAGAAATGTTCAATCAAATCAAGCAATATCTGATGAGTCCACTAGTCTTGGTTCGACGAATACCAGAAGAGCCACTCATTCTTTACATTTCAGCCATAGAGGTATCCTTGGGGGCATTATTGGCACAAGAGGATAAAATCAGAAAATAACGAGTTGTATACTACATTAGTAAGACCTTGACAAGTCATGAGCTCAACTACACTTTTAGCGAAAATGCTTTGTTAGCAGTAGTGTTTGCTTCCCAAAATTTATGGCATTATATGTTAGCCCACACAGTTAAACTTGTGTCAAAAACTGATCCATTAAATTATCTTTTAAGAAAAGCTACCTTAACGAGTATGCTAGCCAAATGGGTAATTATCTTAAGTGAGTCTGATATCCACTATGTAGATCATAAATCCATCAAAGGAAAATTCATAGTAGATTAGCTGGCTGAAGCACCCTTACAAACAAATCATCCAATGCATATTGAATTTCCTAATACAATTTTTTTCATAGCAACAACAAAGCAGTCATGGACACCATATTTTGACGGATCCTATACACAACATGGCTCAGGGGCAAGAATTTTATTTGTCACACCTCAGGGACATAATAAAAAAAAAACTATCAGTTAATGCTTTCTTGCACATATAACATACACGAATATGAAGCACTGCTTATTAGAATCAGAGTAGCATTGTAATGGAGGATCACAGAGTTGCAAGTCTATGGTGATTCACAACTTGTCATTAAACAAATAAATGATGAGATTATCAGACCAAGGATGATAAGTTAATGCCTTATAAGAACATGGTTGATGATTTTAAGAAATATTTTACTGAAATCAAGTTCACACAGATTCCAAGGATTGACAACAAAGTTGTAGACACCATGGCTACAATTGCTTCACTACTACAACTATCAAAAAACAAAACTCAATATGAATTCCTAGTGGAACAATTGTTTTCCCCTACCTATGATAATCCCTAGACTCGAATCACCTATCATCTG
The DNA here is from genome assembly GCA_007115665.2 of Sequoiadendron giganteum. Lineage (NCBI taxonomy): Eukaryota > Viridiplantae > Streptophyta > Pinopsida > Cupressales > Cupressaceae > Sequoiadendron > Sequoiadendron giganteum. The sequence continues at coordinate 228,396,861 of CM021104.1, read as the reverse complement.
GTTGGTTTGGATTCCCCTTTATACGATGAGATCTATATCTACCTAAAATATAATATCTTACCACTAGATTTTTCTCGAAATCGAAAGAGAAACTTAATACGCCAATCTTCTTGATATACCTTCATCGCTAACACCCTTTACCAATGCGGTCTTGATGGTACACTTCTTACATGTCTTGAACATGATGAATCCAAAAATCCTTACAAGAAGTTCATGGTGGTATTCTGGAACTCATTCAAGTGGATTGACCTTAGCTAAGAAACTTGTCAGAATGGGTTATTATTGGCCAACTATGGAAAGGAAATCTTTTACCTTTGTAAATAAATATCCAAAGTGTCAGAACCTTATACATGAACTTGCATGATGAGATTAGGATCAAGTCGAGGGGATCTACAGTGGAAGCTAAATCTATGTTAACATTTTTAACTTTTAAAAAAAAATTGACTGGTAGCTGCCAGTATTCGAAGAGGAAGGGGAAGAGTTTGAATGTCACGAGGTGGTTGGTTGGCTACATGGCTACATGTTTAGCTACATGGTTGCATGTTTATCTGCATGTAATAGAAATATAGTGCATTTTTAGCTACATGACTGCATGTTTAGTTGCATGTAATAGCAAAATAGAGTGTTGATTCAGGAAGCTTCTTTTATCTCTATATATGGAGATAGTTATGAATGTAAGAGGCATGCATGCTAGAAGGTTGAGACAAAGGAAGGCTACAAGATAACAAAAGATTGAGAAGAACATTCATAGGTTAGTTTGTGTTTCCACCTTATGATAATGTTAATTCGTTTCAATGAAAATGCTATCATAGGTATAAAAAAATTAAATAGTCTCACTACATAGTATTGCTTTGTTGTTTCAACATTGATGACTTTGCCACTCTTTATCTTTTCATTTCCCTCTACTGTTATTATTCACTGATAGGAGATTTAGATGATCTTGGGTGAGTCTTTTCAAGAGAATTGGGTAGAGTAGAAATGTGTACATTGTCAAGCAGCAGGCGTCTCAACCTCCGTGACATCATTCTTTCCAAACTTCTAATATGGGTAAGTGAAAAGGAAGTGTGATTCATTCTTTACTTCAATAAAGTTTTTCCTATACAAGTACTATGCTTCCAATGTGTTTTTGGCTGGATACGTTTTATTTGTTTGGCTGTGGAGGAATTTACCTTCTTGAGTTGTAGGGCAAATGAACTATGACATCCTGGAACTAACATATGCATGAATTACGCATGCTTTGATTTGTTATATTGGCAGGATTGATGAAATGGTACACATCAGTATATGACAATGGAAGATGTTTTCATGCTTACTAAGGAGGTGTATATTTTGTCAATTCTTGTTAAATTGCATTTTCCTCAAAATGCTACTACTTACAAAATTTTGGAAAGTTTCTAGATTTTAATGAAACAAAGAGATCTATTTACAATTATGGATAGATCTGATACATCAAGTTTTTTGAGTGGTGTATTTCATAATTTTTAATTATATCCTCCTCATAGTCTTTATTACTTTTCATATTTATAACATTTATTTATGCTGAAGTGTAATCTCGAAACATAGAAATGGATCTCAACTGAGAGAATTTCACATATCCTACCCATTACGGCATCCAACAATATATGCAATAAAGATGATACTTCCCTGAAGTATGGCTATAAAGTACAATCACATAGTGAGAAAATACATGATTACTTGTTTTCTTCAATAAACAGGTCTGGTTCTGTACCCCTCAATGCATCTCTATCTGAGATACAAAGGCAATGTTTCACCTTTCATAAAGCTCAATCAATATCTTCATGCTTTGATGATGATTGTGGCTTGGCTCTAGGATTGGGTTGCAATAGAGTTTTTAAATAATTAATATCGATATAGATTTAAGTCTAAAATTTTAGTGTCTCATATTTTTTCTAAACTGATAAAGATTTGGTTCTAAAAAAGTTCAAACTCTTTTACACAAGAATAGCATTTCTATGTAAAGGAAATATTGTAAATTTACTATTTTATATAAAAGTAAGTTTTCTAAAATTTATAAAATCAAGTGTAAAGGAAATATTGTAACTTTACTATTTTATATAGAAAGTAAGTTTTTAAATTCCTAATTAAAAAAAGGTAAGTTTCTAAATTAATAGATTTAAAATTTCAAAAAATTCAAGATCTTTTGAAAACAAGATACTTTGAGGCTTTTTATATAGATTTATTTAAGCAATCTTTTTTCAATCAAAATAATAAATATTTATAAGAATAATATATTCAAAAATAATGTTAAATTACTGAACATAAAAATATAGAAAGAAAAAAAGATGTTTTATTTTTAGAAATTATCTATATTGTCTTTTAAGATGTTTGACATAATTTGTGTTTTAGAAAAGAAATTTTTAGTGAAGAAATGTGATATTTATATTTCCTTTTAAAATGTTTGAGGTGATTTGTGTTTTAGAAAATATTTTTTTAGTAGAAATGTGAATGATTGTAATGCCCATAATTTTGCACGAAGCGCAAAAACACAACCATCAAATTTTTTTTTTTGGAAACCTTATAAAAACTAACAAGATTAACCATGCACATGCATGGTACAATACTACACACATCGGATAATGATGTTTGACCATCATCATTGGAGACATGTTGCCTGAGAGCAGGATGAGGGAAGAAAATAATATTGGGTAAATGAATTCCATCACACACCGTTAAAACAAGGAACAAGATGACACAAGGACTTAGATAAAGGACTAACCTCCACTTGACATCCAACTCCACATTAAACATAAGTTGTATTTGTAAAAATATGAAATTAACATTATTAATTAAACATCACATTTAATCATTCTTCCCTCTTAATTAATTAAATCAAATTAATTAATTATCCTCCTAAAGCCCCTTCATTTAATTAAATCCATTTTCCTCTCATTTGATTTAAAACAAATACAAAATTTTAAATCAAATGTCATATCACTTAAACTCCTATTAGATTAATCAAATCATGATTAGTTTAATCCCAATTACATGAATCCTCTAGATTCACCCACTTGCACAATAAATCATTTAAATTGATTTATTAAAGCACCTATTTTCCCTCACAAGGGCATATTCCTAAGGAATATTCCCTCGTTAACTCTCATGTTTGACTTTTTTTGGACAAACACAATCCCCCCCAAAAACCCTCAACCATACCCATTTATTGCCATTTCAAATTTGAATGGGCACATTGGCCAAAACTTGCACAAGCATAGGCCAATCCCATGGTGACAAGTGGCTCTCTCCTATTGGATGGGATTTAGTCCCACATTGTCTAATCTTGGCTTCTCCTCTCTCAACTTCTCCTATAAATGCAATGCATTTTCTCTCATCTCAACATCTACATTTTTGAGAGCATCCTCATTATAGACAACTTGAGTTCATGAGCATCTCATTGTCTATCATCTCATCATCTTGGCAATCTTGTTTATCAAGGATTGGGAAAGGGCTTTTTCACATATTCAAGGAGCACCAATCCATCATAGAATAGATATCTAATATGTCTTCTTTCTTTCAGCTAAGTTAGTTTGTTATGTTATTATGCAAGCATGTTGGATTATTCTATGGAGATGTTGTTGTTTGTTTTGTTTAGAAAAATAACCATACTAAAAGCAAGTGTGTATGTGGATAGGTTTTCTAACCAAATTGCAGATTTTAGCATCCACAAAATGGCGCTAGAAGGAGGGAATTTATTTTATTTGCTAGAAAATTTCTAAAAGTTCTACAATAAATCTACTTGAGATTTCCATTCATGGATACATATATCTTGAATCATGTTGGCAAACAGTCTGAAAAATTGTTAACGTCTTGAAGGCCTAAAATAACACTGTTTTAAGAATTAGATTTTCTATTCTTCGGCTAAATAACAAACTGTTTTTAAGATATACATTTTACGTTCTTCTAGTGAAACTAGTAAGTAAACATTCATTTGTTTAGGCAAAACAAAGTGGCAGTATGGAAAAGATCTTTTGTTTCTAGGCTTATACTAATCTTTGCTATGAGTACATGAAGGCATCCATAGATTAAATGAGGACATGTTTAAGTATTAGAATCAAAATATTTCTTGAGCGATATCTTTGTTCTTTTATTAAGCATAGATTTATTTGTTTTCATTAAGGTGAACTAAGCTTATATTTGTTGTAGAGACTGGCAGCGGATGTACAGTTTGGTTTAATTCTCTAAAAAAACAAATATGATGTTTACAAATAACTTAGTTTACTTTACAGAGATCATGGAATGCATTAAGAGTAGGATTCGTGTCTCATGATTGTGTTAACTAGTGTTGAATCACCATGGATTTCTTATTTCCCTTATACAGATCTGCTCTCTATATTCATGGCCACTTTTGCGTACCCTCTGTTAGCCACATTTGCACCCCTTGCTCTTGAAACTGCTACACACCACCTATTTTGCTTTTCGAGGTGCCCGATGCTCTCTTCATCATTAAAACAAACTAGAGACATAGAGATAGTATGATAACTTTATTCTCAGACCCCTGAAATCTATCTATAGTCAAGACTTGTACAACTTCAATAGTAGGTATTACCTTCACCATATATCGTAACAGTGTCACCTTCCCATTATATGAAGCAAGAACAGTTATTTCATCAAGACTTTGTCCTTCAACTACCATCAAACGCACAAGGGCAATCACTATTTTGGCTTTGCTTTCATTTGCAACACTGCGTTGTTTAGATTCTCCCTATGAATGAGACCAAAAATACATTGGACTTGACATGCACATAGGTGCTTTATTTCTCTCTCCTGATACAAATTGAGTGTTGGTCCGCAATTTAGGATAAGTGGGTAAGATCATAGGTGCAAACTCCTCTCTCATTCGGCTCTGTGAGGATAGTGCTTGAAAAGGAAATCTGTTATGCTCCACAAGTCTTTCAAATGGTGAGATTGCAAATCCATGCTTGAAACATTTCCAACTAGTTTAGAAACGTTTAATACTATGTTTATTAAAAAAATATTATGCCCTCTCAATCTAATATCAGTATTACAACCACCATCTTGAGGCAGCTTTGATGGATGTTTGTTGTGATCAAACACATAAACTTCTGCACTAACTGTTTTGGTAGCAATAATGAAAGGATTTTGCGATATATACCAGGCTCTATTGACCTCACCATCATGATTGATCTGTTGTATAACTTGGACCTTCCCATTAGCATAGCCAAATCCTCCAATCTCGCCGCGCTCCTCATCATACTGCCTGGTGTCATTCTCAGCATCCTCGAGTGGAAGCTACACCTACGCCAGCATTAGATAGTTGGGCTCGTTTTCGGAAGTCATAGGTTTATGCAGAAGTCTTTTATTTCTTTTTTTTTACATCTTTTGACACTTGTGGATTTTGGATTTACGCAATGCAAGAAAGCAGATAGGCAAGGCAGTGAAAAGTGATGAGTAATGTGAGTGAAGGTCATAGGAGATTAATGGGAGAGTGGACTGCGAAAATCAATCTATCAGGCACAAGTTTATTGCCAGTCTTTGATAGCTTGAGGAGTTGAATGATAGCCTTAATTGTGCCATCCTCCTTAGCCATTTTCTATCGACTTATTCAC
>CM021104.1:228318193-228385356 GCA_007115665.2 Sequoiadendron giganteum | reverse complement strand
ATCTAATGTGCACATCAGCGTGACATCAAATCATCAAAACAATTTTGTTCCAAATCAAGCTTCATCAATCTTGATCAATCGAATTCAATCAATTATCGCCTTATTTTACTTAACACACTTAGTCAAACTATCATCTTGTGCATGAATGTACTCTAGGATAACACAACTTCCTTGGGTTTACAAGTCCATTATCAGCTTGTTTGGCTAAACACACTTAGCCAAATTATCAAATCCATAATCACCTCGTTTGACTTAACACACTTAGTTGAACCATCCTCTTATGTACAAGTTTATTCTAGGATAACACGACTTCTGAGGGTTTACAAGTGCATTGTCACCTTGTTTAACTTAACACACTTAGTCAAACAATCAATCCATCAATCCGATCAATCAACATTAAGCTTGGTTTTTAACAAAATCCCAAAACAAAGCACTGATATCATCACGTATCCATATCCAAATTGTCAACATCATGCGAAAATTCAAAAACATTCAAAAATTCATTGAAAAATCCAAAAACATTCAAAAAATTCATCAAAAATTCAAAAAATAAAAATAAAAAAATCAAAACTCAAAATCATCCAAATCATCAAAAATCCAAAAACATTGAAAAAATTTTAAAATACCAAAACAACCTCAAAACATTTGAAAAACCCAAAATGGTGCATCCATTTCATCTCGTTATCACCCGTGATCTGTCATCACTCATAATAAAATCAATTGTCGCTTTCACCCTTTGGTAAGTCAGTCAGAAGCAAGTTTAGCAGGTTCAAAAGTGAGCACCCTAATTGTCAAAGTCTTGAAAGTCTAGATCAGTATGCAAGCAAGTTGGTCAACTCAGAGTATCAATAGCTTATCATCAAATCAGTCCCATCAAAACTCTGATCACAACATGTCCTAGGATGAAGCTTTCCTGCGATGGACATAAGCATCAGGTACCCCACAGTCGTTAGTCTTGGCTAGCGGTATGAAGAACATTAGCTTGTTTGTTTACTTTATTTGGTCTTTTTGACTTATCTTATTTTGCACTCATTCCAAGGACCTCTCCATGATGCCTAAACAAATCAGGTTTAGAGAGAAAGGACTAGGGAAATGATCATTATCTTTTTATTTGATGTGCTTGTTCGATATTCTTGTAAAATAAATTCATCATGCATACTTTGTTTTTTTTGTAGGAAGGATGTTTTAGGTATCTTGTTGACCACATAAGAAGGCTTGCCTTTTTATGTCTTGGCCCGAGATGTCTGGAATATCTGAACTGCATTCTGAATAAGGTTATGTTTGTCAAGTGTGAACAAGAGTACTCCTATCTGTTTGACAAGTCAAAGTCCATCACACTAGGCGCCACACCATCCTGGTTCTTAATACCTTGATGCATCGCAACTACATGTGTTATCAAACATAAAGAAAGGTATGTTCTTTTCCCATCCTTGGATAAGCAATACATCATTATTCATCATCATATCCAATAAAGTCTCGATGACTAGGGGATTTGTTGGACTTCTTCATCTTCTTGAATTTAAGGGTTAATCCCTCTCATTCTTCTATCCTCTTTCATGCTAACAATGCATCCATCCTGCATCCATCTTGCATCCTTCATAATCATTCTATGTCATCATAGCACAACATCATCCACCTCACATCTCATTTTCATAATCATTTAAGTTGTTTAGGATAATATAAATTTGTTATTCTAAGCATCTTCCAAACATCTCATTTACATCATCATTATCATATAGATCATATAGTCTAACCATCCATACATCCATTTTGAACCTCTTTATCATGAGATCCACCTCAATATTTTTGCTTGATCTCTCAAGGGGGCAATGTACTAACATACTTCTAGGACATCTGAAAAAATCAGAATTTTTTTAATTTTGATGTCGGCATCATTCTTTGAACCAATGCAACAAGTGCATTGCCTCAAAGAGGGGAAAAATGTAGACATACAAAATTAACATTATTAATTAAACATCACATTTAATCATTCTTCCCTTTTAATTAATTAAATCAAATTAATTACTTATCTTCCTGAAGCCCCTTCATTTAATTAAATCACACACATTTAATTAAATCTATTTTCCTCTCATTTGATTTAAAACAAATACAAAATTTTAAATCAAATGTCATATCACCTAAACTCTTGTTAGATTAATCAAATCATGATTAGTTTAATCCTAATTACATGAATCCTCTAGATTCACCCACTTGCACAATAAATCATTTAAATTGATTTATTAAAGCACCTATTTCCCTAATAGGGGCATATTCTTTGGGAATATGCCCTCATTAACTCTCATGTTTGACTTTTTTTGGACAAACACAATTCCCCCCAAAAACCTTCAACCATACTCATTTATTGCCATTTCAAATTTGAATGATCACATTGGCCAAAACTTGCACAAGCATAGGCCAATCCCATGGTGACAAGTGGCTCTCTCCTATTGGATGGGATTTAATCCCACATTGCCTAATCTTGGCTTCTCCTCTCTCAACTTCTCCTATAAATGGAATGCATTTTCTCTCATCTCAACATCTACATTTTTGAGAGAATCCTCATTATAGGCAACTTGAGTTCATGAGCATCTCATTGTCTATCATCTCATCATCTTGGCAATAATTTTGCTTATCAAGGATTGAGAAAGGGCTTTTTCACATATTCAAGGAGCACCAATCCATCATAGAATAGATATCTAATATGTCTTCTTCCTTTCAACTAAGTTTGTTTGTTATGTTATTATGCAAACATGTTGGATTATTCTATGGAGATGTTGTTGTTTGTTTTGTTTAGAAAACTAACCATACTAAAAGCAAGTGTTTATGTGGATGGGTTTTCTAACCAAATTGCAGATTTTAGCTTGATATTTAAATTATTATATCATTGTTTCAAGGTATAAATGATGTAATAATTTAAATATCCATATTAAACTTACAAGACACCTTGTTCTTTTTTTTTGATAATTTTCATTTATCTGATTGATTATTCCACCCAGCATAACACTTATTATTTTATTGATAACATATTCTTCTTACATTGGCGAATATCTAATTTATCAAGAACAATAAATCTTTTTACTTTTAACTATTTTTTTTTTCACCATTTAAATTATCCACAATGTACATGGGTATCAATATAACTTGATTTATTAAAGGACACATAAAGAAAGCACTCATGTTAATATTAGCGAAAATATTGACAGTGACTATCATGTTGCTATTTACTTCCTTTTTTTCATTTACTTTCCTTTAATCACAATAATACTAATGTTATAGTTTAATTTTGTATCATGTTGCTATTTACTTCCTTTTTTTCATTTACTTTCCTTTAATCACAATAATACTAATGTTATAGTTTAATTTTGTAGTGGAATAAGAAAAACTAATTTACATCAACATAACTGTTAAAGAACAACACCAAAACACTAGAAAAAAACCAACAACGCTGTTATAGAACAACAAACCAAGGACATCTATAGGCTGTTAAAAGAAACAACACCATTATCACGAGACATATTAACATTACTTATAAGATGAACGTTGCTATCAATATTAAGATTAATATTACAAACCATTTTCATCTGTAATAACAATTATGAACAGTGCGATTAAAAAAAATTATTGGAAATAATGAAGATAACTCGTGATATCATTAACCATAACGATATTCATGAAATTTATTTTCAGATTCATTTTCAGATTTTTCTCTGTCATACTTGGGGAAAGGAGGAAGTAATAAAATATATCCCTCAGTATTAGCTATCAACCCAAGATAACATGACTAGGTTTTACTTGCATTAATTTGTGGCGTGTACAAAGGGATAAGTATTTGATTGAATGCAACTGAAAAACTATTTAAAATGATTACACTGCCTGCAACTCCCATTAATTGGTTCTTACTGGCAAGTGGACTTAAACCTGAACATCGCTGAGGATACCTGTTCTGACTTCCTCCAACATGCATAGCAAGTGAGGAAGATGATGGGATGCAAGCGATGGTGTGAAGTGGAGGCGTGATGATGAAATAAAAAAGAAGAAGTGCACATTTAAATATACCATATTTATTTCGAGGATTCCCTGAGCGTGAAGTTTATGTTGCAAGCATAAAATTTCAGGTTTAACAATACGGTTGAGCACCTACCCTATACTCTGCCAGAGACGCAAAAGTTAAATCCTTCTTGCTTTTACGGCGAAGGAGGTCCTAATTTATCTATTTTGAAGGATCCAAGCTTATGAGTCCAAATTTCATGATATAATTGTAAGGCCATAATGGAATTAGCGGTCAGATCTGAAGAGAAGTAACAAAAATAAAACAAGGTGCAAACATTGGCTGCAAACTGGGGGTGTCACATTTACTCACTATGCATTTATATTATAACATTGGCTGCAAACTGGGGGTGTCACATTTACTCAGTATGCGTTTATATTATAACAATCAATGACTATAATGCTAGCATGGGCAACAGGGAAAGAGAGGCCAGTATGTGAAGAGGTGGGCGTACGTATACGGGCGGTGATGTAACTAGAGGTCATGCCCAACTGGTAACACCACAGAGGAAGAAGAAATAACCAGATTCCCTTGCATCATCTCTTTTGCTTATTTCTAAATAATTATCATTCTATTTTTATTTATTTTTAATATAAAAGATACAATTAGGTTGTAGTAGTTTCATGTATTCTGAGTAGAGTTATGTAACTATATTTTGTCCGGCGGTAGTCTTCTCCATGATTGGACTGCATGATGAATTTTTATTTTCTCTTTAAGCATTATTATCGGCATTAAAACTGAAACAAAATAATTTTTATAAGACCCCAAAGTTTCGACGTAAGTTCATGCATCCATCCACATACATTCCTTGTTATGTTGGTTGCCACAAACTATTTCATACAAAAATAATACTATGCATTTTTTTGCTTTGTTTTGTTTCTCTTTTCAATTTCTACAGGCATAACCCTTACTTTTAAGAGTCAAGACATGCACACGACATTTCAAAAAAATATGCTTACAAATCAGTTGTTCTTTCACATTATTCCCTTATTTCTTTTCTTTTCCTATCTGTATTCATTTTCAGTTTTTGAATGTAATAATGGATTGTATTCTTTCACAGGTGTAAATTTGAATTAGAGTATTTTTTCCTAAATTCCGACTTTCTTGCAACAGATGAGCAACGAATAGACCTCAAACCCTTTTGAATCACTTCTAGAATAAAATTTATGAGAAGATTTTACCAAAAGAAATTTATATTGTTTCATTTATAATAAACCAACAACTCTCTTTTGTTGCACTATGTTTTACTTCAGCCAAGCTTCACAAACATGGGCTCCCTACATTTATCTGTATTTTTCTTTTTGCAACATAAAACAGAGAATTGTTTAAAATGTCCAATTTATGTTATGTTTCTTTCAAAATCAAATGAAGACACTCTTTACTTCCATACACTTTTCTTTTTTATTCTTTCATTTTACCACAATATTCTAGCTTTCAACATTACAAACAACATTTAAAAATTCAATTAAATACACACAAGGAATAAGGCTTGCTTTCCACCCTACCATAATGGTGTCATGGAGTCTCGTGGGCTCTAGCCATACCCCTGAGCAAGGAATAATTTTGGCCTCAAGATGATGTAATAGGGCCTTCTCAAGTCTCACAAAGGAATAAGGTTAACATAACTTAAAATCTCATGCATGCAAGTTTTCTACTTGCCATATTCAACAATGAACTATACAACATGCCACCATTCTACCACATAATTTAAAAAAGGGAATGTGGGAGTAGAAAAACTTATCTCTTCACTTGGATGATGGAATTAGGCCCTTCTCTTATCCTTTCCTCTTCATGCAAAGCTACCTTGGTCTCTACCTCTCAAGATGATGAACTCCTCTTCTCCTCTCATCTCCACTTCAATCCAAATCAAGTTCTCCAAAAGGAGAAGTGGGTAACACTCCATTCATCCTTCCTCTCCAAGATATATAGTAACTTTTCAATTTGTAGCTCTTGGATGGGAAGGTGTGGAGTGTACCTACCTCCATCAAGAAAGGTCTTTTCCTCATTAATGAGTTGAACATGCACTTGGATAAACCTTCAATCTCTTCACCCCATCCTTCCAACAAAATTCGTCACTCTTCATTATGAAGACATTTTTAGAGGTCAAATCATGTCCTTGGGGCACTATTGTATGCCTACTTGATTCCTACCATTATGGTATAGACCCTAGGGGGTTTATTTTTGCATCACAACCAAGGAATTTGACCAACAACCCTCTTTAATGCCCTATTTAAGGATCTATACGAATTTCAATGTTAGATACTAGGGATTCCCAACCTCTAACCCTACTTAAACCCATATGACTCATCATTAAATGCCCTTACAAACACAAAGTAACTTATCCTTTTAATATCAACCCTCACACCTTAATCTACCAACACTTTAACTTTGTTTCTTTCTAAGCCTTAAAAGGGGTCAATTTCATAACCATAAGAAATGTCTTTTGATTTGATTTTGATGGTTTTCCCTTCTTGTACTGGCATCCTTTCTTTAATCCTGCACATTACCAATGAAACCATAAGCAACAATAGTATATTGCATAATTCTCCAATTGAATATTTCATTTAAAATTCGTGAGTGTTTATGACCTTCATGGTAGAGACAATGAAACAAAATTCAAAATGAAATACAAGAATATTGCCACACAATTACATTATTTATTGTTCACAATACCACTTAACACCTATTTATGGAAACATATAACAAGTTAGGTTGGGTATTAATCACAAGAAAAGCAAGGCCTTACAATGATCACCTATAAGAAAAGAGAGGAGTTTTGTTGAAAATGAAAATAAAATTTTAATAATCAGAGAATATAAATTAATATTACAATTTTGATTTTTTCTATTTAATTTTGATTTTTAAAATTTTAAAAGGGAATGATTTCTTTTGTATTTTTTGTTTCACTTAAAATATTAGCCTCTCATACCATAGCATATTTATGTGTTTGAAATGAATGCACAAGTTCATTGGATTTATTCAAGTAATTTTTTCCAATCAAAAAATATTATTTTTAAAGACAAGACATAAAACAAATGTTAATTTAGTACACCGAGTTTCTAAATTGTAAAAAAAATAAGTATAAAATAACTTTCCCTAAATTTGTTATTACTTATAAAAGTAGGTTTCTAAATTATTACACTTAAAATTTAAAAGTATGGAAAATCTTTATAAAAATAAAAATATTATTTCATATCGTTAAAATATTGTTTTTTTTAAACAAGAATAAAATAAAATTATGAGAGTGAAAAATAGTTGTTGGTTTTAAAAATTCCAAATTAATGTATTAAAAATTCAAAAATTAGAATGCTAAATAAAAAAGAAATATCCTAAATTAACTATTATACGGCAAAATATCTTTTTAAATTAATATATTTAATCTTAAAAAATTGAAAAAAGAAAAATAAGTCATATTCTATTTATTCAAAATAAATATATATTTATAAATAAATAGTATAAATTCAAGATTTGAACTAAAAAATTTATTGTACACAAATATAGTAATTTAAAATTGCAAAATTAAATAGAAAGAAAATATAATAAATTTAAATTAATTTATTAAAAACTAGCATATATATCTCTAAACATAACCTAATTAAGAATTAGATTTACACTTGACTTTTTAGGATAGATTAAAAATAATTTATATAACATTATTATTAAGGTTAAGATTACATTTTTTCAAGGTTAGGGTTCAATTACTTTTACAAATCAATTATGATTAGGGTTAGGGTTGATTTAGGGTTAGGGTTAGATTTGTGTGAGGTTCTAGGATCAATTAAAGTTAGGGTTCATATAGGGTTACCAATAAAATTACAATTCAATAAGGGTTGGGGTTATCCTTCGATATTTCTTACATTTCGGTTAAGGTTAGGGTTCATTTAGGGTTAGGATTTAATTAAGGTTCTATTAATGTTAGATTTTGATTAGGGTTACATATAATAAAATTGATTAAAATTAGGGTTATTTATGGAGTTTATTTTTTATGTTATATAAACTATATAATGGGAACTTAATTATGATTATGATTCTATTAGCATTAAATTAGGGTTAGAGTTAGGGTTAAGATTAAGATTTAATTACAATTAGTGTTCAATGAGGATTAGCTATAGGATTAAATTAATATTACTATTAGGGTTAGGGTTTTAATAAGGTTAGGGTTAAATTAGGGCTAGGGCACAACTACGATTACGGTTAGGGTTAAATTTTATCATAAGTTTTTAAATTAATATATTAAAACTATCATGTTATATTTACCAAATTAATGCACACTAAATTTTATCATAAAATTAGGGTTATGGTTCACTTAGAATTCTAAGAAAAACCTTGGAGTTAGATCGGGATTACAATTAGGGGTTAATGTTTAATAAAATGACTTAGTATATCTCTAACCCAAAGCCTAACCCTAAGCATAACCATAACCATGATGTAAATCGTAACCCTAAGCTTAATCCTAACCCTAAAATTGATCTTAAATCTAATTGTAACCCTCATCTTGATCCTAACTCTAACCCTAATTTTAAGCTAATCTTCATGCTAACCCTAATCCTAATTTTGATGCTAAACCTAACCCAAATCTTGATGTTATCTTTAACCCTAATCCTAACTATGTCTCTTAACCCTAACTGTAACCCTATTCTTACCTAAATCTCTAATCCTAAACCTAACTGTATAATGACCCTAAACCTAATAATATTTCTAAATCAAAACCTATCCTTAAGCATGACCATAAAAATTATGCAACCCCTAACCCTAACCTTATTCATAACCCTAACCTTGACCTTAAACCTAACTGTAACCCTAATCTTGAGCAAATATTGATGTTATCCCTAACCTTAATTTTGATGCTAACTCTAAGCCTTATCCTAATGCTAACCATAGCCCTAATCTTTTAACTAAATATCAACCCTACCCCTAATCCTAACTATATATCTAGCCTTAAGCCTAACCCTAACCCTAACCATATCTATTAACCCTAACCCTAACCCTAATCCTGATAACCTTAACCCCAACTATTACCATAACCTTAGGTGACTATATCTCTTAACCCTAAACTTGACCCTAAACCTAAATGTAACCCTAATCCTAATGCTAATCCTAACCCTAATCCTAATTTTGATGCTAACCCTAACCCTAATCCTAACTATGTCTCTTAACCTTAACCCTAACCCTATTATTAACTAAATCTCTAATCCTAAACCTAACTATATAATGACCTTAAACCTAATGATATTTATAACTCAAAACCCAACCCTAAGCATGAGCATAACAATTATGCAATCCCTAACCCTAACCTTGAACTTAAACCTAAATACAACCCTAATCTTGAGCAAATCTTGATGCTATCCCTAATCCTAATTTTGATGCTAACTCTATGCTTCATCCTAATGCTAACCATAACCCTAACCCTAATCCTACCTATATATCTATCCTTAACCTTAACCTTAACCTTAACCTTAACCCTAACCCTAAGCCTAATAACCTTAACCCCAACTATTACCCTAACCCTAACTATATCTCTTAAATCTAAACTTGACCCTAAACCTAAATGTAACCCTAATCCTAATGCTAATCCTAACCCTAATCCTAAACTAGTCTTCATGCTAACCCTAACCCTAATTTTGATGAAAACCCTTACCCTCATCCTAATGTTAACCATATTTCTAACCCTAACTATATCTCTTAATCCTAACCATAAGCTTAACTATATCTTTAGGCCTAATCCTAACCTAAACCCTAAACTGAAATATATCTCTTAACCCCAACTTAACCATAATCCTAATCCTAAACTTGATCAAGAACATAACTATAACCCTAATCCTGATAACATTAACCCCAATTATTACCCCAACCCTAATTATATCTATTAACCCTAAACTTGACTGCAAACCTAAATGTAACCCTAATCCTAATGCTAACCCTAACCCTAATTTTGATGCAAACCTTGACCCTCATCATAATGTTAATTGTATTTATAACCCTAACTATATCTCTTAACCCTAACTCTAAGCCTAACTATATCTCTTAAACATAACTCTAACCCTAACTATATCTCTTAAACATAACTATAACCCTAATCCTGATAACTTTAACCCCAATTATTACCCCAACCCTAACTATATCTATTAACCCTAAAATTGACCCTAAACCTAATTGTAACCCTAATCCTCATGCTAACATGAACCCTAATCCTAAACTAATCTTGATGATAACCCTAACCCTAATTTTGATGTAAACCCTGTCTCTCATCCTAATATTAACCTTAACCCCATTCCTAACTATATATTAGCTCTAACCCTAACCCCAAGTATATCTATTGACCTTTAAAATTAAATATATCTCTAAACATAAGAAAAATTAATATATATTTTAACTTAACATTTAAATATTAAATTATAAATATAATTTCTTTAAATTGAATTACAAATATTACACTATCATATTATAATATATTAATTATTATAATAATTTAATATAAAATATAAAAATATAAAAATAATTTATTTGAGATATTACATGTTGCATCATGATTGCTACTAGCATGAAACTTTTGTATACAATTTACTGACCCACACCTTGCCCACTACGAAGGGAGTCGAACCTATGACCTTGAGGAATGCAAATGTAAGACCCCGCTTTGTATGTACTTAATATCACCCTTATTTATTATGTGCTTTTCTCAAATTAATGACTGGAACTTGCACCCCAATCAGGTGCAATACGTATGCTGATAGGCTTAGAAAAATGTGCGCGACTACTATTTTTCGATGTCAGACTGGAGGAGATCCTAGTGGGGCTCCCCCACGTAATAGCCTATTGGCTAATAAAGGTGCAGTTCTAAAGAAACATAAAAACATCTATTCCAATTCTATAAGTCTACACACAATCCAATCGTGGAGACTATACTATTAGAAGCAATTATTTAAATTCTAACAAAGCTTTTATCTAGACAAGCATCTTAAAGAATACATATTTCATTATCATACCAATTGAGAAATTTTGACAAACTATTAACAATTCAACTTCAATATGTCACCATTAAGACATTCAAGGGCCAAAATACATACCCAATTTTAAAGGTAACTCACACATTCAAGAGCCCAGAAAGAAACCCAATAAACCCTTATCTTTCCATAAGCCATAAATTTCAAACTCAATGTGGCTTGGTGTTCACAATATTTCATACTGATTGATCAAATAAATCAATATCATGCAACTATTTCACCAAATTAAGAAATCACTGACTCCCTTTGAGTACAATTAACCAAAATTGCATAACATAGCTCTACTAACCTCCATGCTAACCTCTTCCAATAATGAAATTCACTAAATCACGATTGAGCAGTTGTTCTACACAATTAAAAAATCTATTTAACCCCTTTGTATCCAATTCATGATAGTTGCTTAACCAAATAACTCAATAAATCAGAATTGTACGGTTGTTGTTCCCAAGTGGTCATTTGAAAGCTACTGAATCTTTTTTTGTCAACTACATTAACGACTGCCAATATAACTTGGTGTTCACTTTACTCGATGCCAAAATGCTCTGGTCACTCCATTCAACAAACACAGTTGTTATATACACCTAACTGAAAATAACTTTACTAAAATTGATCATAATTTCACAATATGACCCAACCTTGCAATACTGCATGCCCATCTATTCTAATCAAGCCTTTCAATCGTTCAAAATTGCAAAGTTTTTTAACCCAATTATAGTAATTGAAACACTTTTTAGGCCAAATTCATTGGAATCACACAACTATTCATATAACTTAGCACTAAATTCATTTAGATGATATCAAAGTTAATGCAATGGAATCACTACTACAAGCACTAGCTAAGAGAGCCACCAGAGATTTGCAAGCATTTAAAAATGGCACCATCTAATTGACTAAAGCCATCTATATAAGGAGATCTTATTCTTGTTAATCTGTCATATCATACAATCCTAAAAATTATTGAATCCCTTTGCATCAAATTCATTAATAATCGCCAATATGAGTCACTATTCTCTTTAGTCAATGTTGACCTACTATGGCCACTCCAATCAACAAATCAACATCACACAACTCTTATATATCCAATGAAAATAATTACTGAAGCTACTTTCTTTTCTCAAATTCATGAGAATTGCACACAATATGCCTCAGCCTCGCAAAACACCATGCATCACTATTACACTCAATTCTTTCAACCATTCAGAATTGTGAAACTGGTTTTTACCCAAAGGGCCAAATACAATTACCGAACCACTTTATAGGCTATTTCATCATAATTGCGCAATGGTTCATATAATTCAGTAAAACAATAATTTAGAAGACATCAAAGTTAATGCGGTGGAATAATAGCTGCAAGCCCTAGCTAAGTGAGCCAGTTGAGATTTGCAAGCATTTAAAAACATCAGAATTGTGCAATGGTTCATATAATTCAGTAAAACAATAATTTAGAAGACATCAAAGTTAATGCGGTGGAATAATAGCTACAAGATCTAGCTAAGTGAGCCAGTTGAGGTTTGCAAGCATTTAAAAATGGTGCCATCTATTTGACTAGAGTTAATCTATATAAAAAGCTCTTATTCTGGTAGACAATCATATCATATAATCTTGAAAAAGGAATACCTTGTACAAGCTGAAATAGGGATTGAATGAACACACAATTTTCACCCCAAAACTATATTCTTACCAATAAAACTCAGTATTTACCATAATCCACTTTGATCAATCCATTCCCGCTTTAAAACCCAATTAACAGATCATTGAACCTCTTCATAAAATTCATCTGATTGTACAACAAAATTTGATATTCACTATTGTCCATGACAACCTATTCTGATCAATCCATTTTGACATACTTAACTAAATGTTCATTGAATTCTTAACTCATCATAATTACGCAACAATAATACTCTATACTCAATATAATTCTTGCCAACCTATTCTGGTCAATTCATTTCATAAATCAGAATTGAACAGCTTACTATTCGATCAACAATACAACTCATTATTAAGTATTCTCCATGCCAACATATTCTAATTAATCCATTCAATGGGTCAAAATTGTATATAGCTTTTTAAAAGAATTGAACCTTCACTCTGTCAAATCCACCACAATCACACAATTGTTAATAAATACCCAACTAGAGAAATCACTAAAATTACTGATTCATTTTTTTCAAAGGCACCAAAAATTCAATTATTGAAATTCGTCATATTCATGAAGATAAACCACAATTTAAGCATATAATTATAAATACACCCAATCTAACCATGCAATTATAACCATACCCTAGTCCATAAATCCATTGATGCACAACAATGCCTCGAGGCTTTCCCCTTCTATTGACCCTAACCTAAGAAACAAAAATGATTCCAGAAAAACAAATTGAATACCTAAAAGAAGATTCTAATTACCCTTGGATTTAACTTGTACAATTATACCCAGTTTTAACCTTCATATAACACAAGGAGAAAAAACCACAAAAAATTAACAATGGTCTACCATATTCACTCTATAAGTGCACAACTATTATAGCCAAATTAAACCAATTTATTGAAACCATTTCCTCAAATATAGGAGAATTACAGAGCTGCTATAACAATTTACTAAAATTCCAATAATGAAATTACTTTTTTAAATTCAACAAAATAGACAACTACAATACACTATTAAAATTTTGATTACTGAAATTATTTTATGGAATTCATTAGGATCATATGAATACCCTACAACCCTCCAAGCCTGTAGATAAAAAAATTACCTAGATTTAAACTTTACAATTGTAGCCATAAAAGCCTTGTGGCTCGTAACTCAAACCTAGAAAACAAATTAAAAAATAAAAAATAAAATGCTAACCCAGAAAAAAAAAATGAACCTTTACCCTAACACTAAAATAGATTAAAACCCCAACCTGATGTCAAATATGTTGGAAATAATTCCAACTCCAACTTTTACCGCCATATCGCGGCTTATTTGTTTGCCTCGTGCGGTACTGAGGTTACCCATCAACGTTTCATCTTTGACCATGCGGGCTTTTACCGCTATACCGCGGTCTCCTTTTTGTTCTGCTCACGGCATCGCGGATTGGCCTTCACTCTCTACTTCACCGCCACCCCGTGGGTTGTTTCTTCTCTGTTGGCGGTCTCACGGTGGCTCTGTTCTGTGTCTCCCGTGTTACCGTGACCTTCCTGCTTCCTCTCTACGGTAGTGCAGTTAACCTTCTGTTAGTTGCTCCGGCGTCCCGTGGTCTGCCTGATCATCCCTAGCAGTAGCACGGTGTCAGAGTCTGTCGGTGCCTGGTGGTTAGTAGACCATCGCCTGGTGGTTACCGCAGCCATTGCGATCTGTTTGTTAACCACAACGGAAGCACGGTAAGCCTGCCCCCTCCGACCGCTAGTGGTTACCACAGCCACCGCGGCTAGTTATTTAACTACGGTGGTAGCTCGGTAAGCCGTCTGCCCTGACCGTTTGATGTTTACTGTGACCACCGTGGCTTTTTTGTTAACCACAGCGGTAGCACGGTTCTCAACCCAAAGGTTGACTATTTGACCTTTCTTGGCGGCAGTTTGTGCACTCCACGGTGGCTTAGAAGGACCATTGTATGAATGCGATTGGATGGAGTTTTCTTGTATAATGTGCTCACAGGCTTGGTTAATTCATGAGCTTTTACTTCATTGTACACGTGGTGTTTTTGACTATTGAAATATATATAAATACATGTTTGTATTCATAAGGTAGTGGGTGATGTGGAGAAGAGAAAAGAGATAGACAGAGAGAGAGAAGAGAAGACTATAAAGAAAAGGTGACAGAAAAAAAATGCTCCCAAGAGCAGAGTGAAAATAGTTTGTTTTAGAGGATGGAAAATGTGAAGAGCCAAAGCTCTGTAAAAATGTATTTCTGAGATGAATGAATATAAATTTCTGGGTTGGTGTATATGTGTTTGAGTTTCATAATTTAAGTATTTTTATTTGTCTGTATGTCTTGCATGACTCCTCTCTCCAGTACTATTAGTTTACTATTATCTTTTTCCACAAAGTGGTATCAGAGCATTAGCAGTTGCAGAGTTTTAATGTTATCTTTTCTCACAAAGTGGTATCAGAGCTTTGTTGGTCAGTTTGACTGGGAGTAGAAATGTGTGGTAAATTTGTGTGAGGAAATCACTGTCTAGATTGAGAAAATCCTTAGAATGTCTAGGACTTGTTTGTGTGCAAAAATCTGAGAGGTTTATCTGGGTATTAGAGATTTTGTGAAGAAGGTTAAAAAGAAAAGAAGTTTTAAAAGAAAATGAAGCCACAAGTGCTCTGTTTATAAGGAAAAGTTGTTTGTGTAAGAAATAGTTGTCAATAGAATAAGGATCCATTCCTAGAGAGAAAGATATGAGAAAAGGTTGAAGTCAGTCTAGTTGTCAAGGAGATTTAGGTGTGTTTAAAGCCTGAAAAAAAAAAAAATTCAAAGTGAATTACAAAAAAAAGTCAGAAGTGTTGTATTTTAAGAAAGAATAGAGATCACTGACAGAAAAGAAGCTGAGAAGAAGCCCACAAGCAGAAGAAGTAGTTATAAGGAAGAGTTGCAGACCCTATTGCAGAACAGAAGAAAAACAGAGGCTGAAGAAGACTAGAGACACTCGAAGCTGCTATATCCCTAGAACAAGTTCAAAAGAGGTAAGCTAAACAAATAGGGAAAGTAGGGAAAAGAGTTAAGAAAGAAAATGAAAGTTTGTCATCTGTAAAAGATGTTCTAGAGGAAGAGTTAATTTCTCTTAGAGATGAACTGGGTACTGTTAAAAGAAATAATGTGTGTTATTTTGAAAAGATAAAAGAAATGAAGAAAGAAAACTATTTACTGCTAGAAGAAAATGATGATTTAGAAAAGGAACTAAGAAGGGTTAAGGCTAGAAATGTAGAGCTACAAGAAAGGCTGAAGTCCTTTGAAGAGATTAAGAAAAGAAATGAGGAGGTTGAACAGAAAATGAAGTTGTTTGATGAGATAAAAGAAAAGAATGAAGATTTGGGAAAACTCTTGAAAAGGGTAGAAGAGAAAAATTGTTTACTATTGAAAGAAATCACATATTTGAAAGAAGAAAATGATAGATTAAGTGCATGTGATAAAATTGTGGAAACAAGACTTTCTGTTTGTAATGTCTCATGTGACACAACAGATTTGTGTTTTTTATTTGAAAAATATGTTTCTATTGAAAATGCTGATGATAGAAAATGTCTAGATGAACATGTGGATGAATATGCAAATATGGCTAAATGTGATAAAGTGTTAGAATCTTCAAAAGATGAGGTTTGCTGTGAAGAGAATACAGCATTGAAAATCATGAAAAGAATGGATTACACAGGACAAGGTCTTGGTAAATATGAACAAGGGAGAATAGAACCTATTGAGGTTGTAATGAGGCCGAAGAATGCAGGTCTCGGATATGATTCAGGAAAAGGAAATGCTACTACAAGTGCAGGTAAGTTTGTTAGAGACATAAAGTGTAATGAGTGTTCACACTGTCATAGAAGAGGTCACATTAAGGAGAAGTGTGGGGATCTACATCCTTGCACGATTTGTGGTTCAAAGAATCACTGTGAGGAAAAGTGCTGGAGAAACATGTCAACATATGAATCTGGTTCAAAATGCATGAAGATGGACTGTGGATGGATTGATGATTCAGGTTGGCAGAAGCTAATTGGTATGTTCAAGAGATTGTACAAATGTTCATATGTGAAAGTTAATAAAAATTCTGAGAAGAATGAAGTTTCACATAGAATGAAACATGTTTGGAGAAAAAAGGAGTTGCAATCTGATGATCCACCTGCAAAGAGTGTAGATGATAATATCAGTTTGATGTTTTGAAAAATATGAAGATGTTGAAACTGCAATTGCAGTAGAAAGGGTAAGATTTTTATTTTTGATTGTTTTTGAAGAATGAAAAAAATTGTTGAAATAACAAAACAAGAAGTACAGGGGAAGTCACAAGAACTTCTAGGCTTGAGTGAAGGATTTTGATCATGAGTAAGGTGATATAAGAATCAGAAATGTAGCTGAAGCTACCACTAAAATTTTAAAAGTTTGGAACAGCAGCAACTGTCTAGGAAGCATGTAAATAATTTTATTTTTGAGTGCATTGAAGAGAAGACATGATATGGATGGATAAAACAGAGGTTACAGCCGCAGCTGTTATTGCTCATCAAGAGTTCAGTTGAAAAAACAGTCAAAGAATATGGACAGAATCAGAAGTGAATGAGAAAATGAAAAGTGATGGAAGAAGACAAGATTCAGAAATTTGAAAGCAGAGGTTTGAAAACTCTGTAACAGAACATGAATGGAAGCAGCCATAGTTGAAAAAGTTTTTTTTTGGAAAAAGATTGAAGTTTTTATTTGTTAAATTGTTGAAACAGGAGTTTGGATAAAGAGGGAGAAATAACATAATGATTTGTAATCAGTTTGTGGTAATCTGAAACCACCATATTAAAAGGATGAATTTGAAAAGTTAAGGAAAGAGCAAAAATATCTCAATGATATGTAGCAACATCCAGTAATCAGACTGAAGACAACAAATGGAAAAATGACAGATCTCCCTAGCACCAGCAAAGTGCCACTATGGGTAGATTTAAAATTTAAAAAAATTTAAAAAATCAATCAAGATATAGAAAGGTTTGAGAAAATTCTTTTAAGTTTCTGGTAATTTGAAACCACCACATTGAGAGAATGAAATGGCAGAACTCCCACGCACCTGCTATGTGTTTTTTATGGGAAGAGTTGAATGAAATCAAATGACAAAGAAATGATGGAACTGCAGAAGTAGTGGCAGTCACATTTGAAGGATGAGATGAGGGAAAAGAATGATAATAAGAATGAGAAAATAAGTGAGAAGACAAATAGGTAGTTTATGGTAAACTAAAACCATCTATTTGATAGAAGATAACAGCAAATGGAAAAACTTGCAAGAAAAATTGCAAATGATGGAAAATAGATGAAAGAGGTTGCAATCTTCGGAGAAGAATAGAGCATGAAAGTGAGAAGACAGATGCAATGGAGAATACAGATGAGACAGTTCAAAATAATATTCAGATGAATGATGAGTGAATCCAGCCATAGCTGATGAAGAAATTCAATGAAGATCCAGAAGAGATCGTTGCAGAAGATCCAGCAGTGATGGAGTCGAATCGAGCTTTTAGGAAGTCATGGAAGTACAGTCATGAAGTTGAAATTAAGAGGGAGTGTTGGAAATAATTCCAACTCCAACTTTTACCGCCTTATCGCGGCTTATTTGTTTGCCCCGTGCGTTACCGAGGTTACCCGTCAACGTTTCATCTTTGACCATTCGGGCTTTTACCGCTATACCGCGGTCTCCTTTTTGTTCTGCTCGCGGCATCATGGATTGGCCTTCACTCTCTACTTCACCACCACCCCATGGGCTGTTCCTTCTCTGTTGGCGGTCTCACGGTGGCTCTATTCTGCGTCTCCCATGTTACCGTGACCTTCTTGCTTCCTCTCTGCGGTAGTGCAGTTAACCTTCCGTTAGTTGCTCCGACGTCCCGCGGTCTGGCTGATCATCCCTGGCGGTAGCACGGTGTCAGAGTCTGTCGGTGCCTGGTGGTTAGTAGACCGTCACCTGGTGGTTACCGTAGCTACTGCAGTCTGTTTGTTAACCGTAGCAGAAGCATGGTAAGCCTGCCCCCTCCGACCGCTAGTGGTTACCACGGCCATCGCAGTTAGTTATTTAACTATGGCGATAGCTCGGTAAGCCGTCTGCCCTGACTATTTGATGTTTACTACGATCACCGCGGCTTGTTTGTTAACCGCGGCGGTAACACGGTTCTCAATCCGAAGGTTGACCGTTTGACCTTTCCTGATGGCAGTTTGTGCACTCCACAGTGGCTTAGAAGGACCGTTGTATGAATGCGATTGAATGGAGTTTTCTTGTATAATGTGCTCGCCAGCATGGTTAATTCATGAGCTTTTATTTCATTGTACATGTGGTGTTTTCAACTATTGAAATATATATATAAATACATGTTTGTACTCGTAAGGTAGTGGGTGATGTGGAGAAGAGAAAAGAGATAGACACAGAGAGAGAAGAGAAGACTGTAAAGAAAAGGTGACAAAAAAAAAATGCTCCCAAGAGCAGAGTGAAAATAGTTTGTTTTAGAGGATGGAAAATGTGAAGAGCCGAAACTCTGTAGAAATGTATTTCTGAGATGAATGAATATAAATTTCTGGGTTGGTGTATATGTGTTTGAGTATCATAATTTAAATATTTTTATTTGTCTGTATGTTTTGTGTTTTAGTTTACTGTTATCTTTTTCCACAAAGTGGTATCAGAGCATTAGCAGTTGTAGAGTTTTAATGTTATCTTTTCCCACAAAATATTTTGAATTTTCTCAGCCTTCACAAGAGGATTCGCCTTCTCAATATCCCTTCGGTCAGTCGCCTTGTAATCAAAAGAACACTCATGCTTTTCGGAATAGCGATGCAACAAACAGAAAATATCCCCATATTTGCACTTAAATCCCGTCAAACCCACTCTCTTCATGCACAAACCGCACCGATTCAGAACACTACGCGTCTCTCCTGCAACAGCCATCAACAAATCCCCTTCATTTAACGCAAAAGAAAAAGACGAGGCAGACCCAGAAAGGTTATTTTTGTCATTAGGGTTTTGCTCAGCAGAGGTTTTTGAATCCACTGCGGCTTTAATTTTAGACGCCTTTGTCTGTTCCAAAACATGGTCTCTGTAACATTTCGAGCATAAATTCATGGTGGACGAGCTGCCAAAGAACCGACACTTGTTGCTGCACATGATCGGGCCCTCTGGTGGCTGCGGCCCGCTCTCTTCGTCCATATTCTTCCAGCTTTCCTGCGCCATCGAAACAAAACCCTTCGCTAAACTCTTGAAATAATGCCTTGACTGAGTATATTCATTTTGTGTACTTCCACACTGTATGCTGTAAATAATGTGTGTTCGTAAAGATATCCACACAGCTTCCGTAAAGAGCCTATCTTCTCACCAGCGGCATCAGACTGGGGGAGATCCCGGTGGGGTTTCCCCACGTAAATAGTCTATTGGTTAAAAATACTGACATCACTTCATAATTCTAAAAAATAGACTTTCATGAAGTATAAGAAATCAAATTCTTGGTAGCATGGGTAAAATTTATGCCTCCTACAAAATATTTTTCTTATGTGCGAGAAACTTATCATTTATCCCTAATTTGGTGGCGACAAGGTGGAACCACTTACTAAGTGGTATTGGTGGTGACATGTAGGAATCTGATTTGGGGAGATTTCTAGCCATATATCTTTATAAAATTGAACTACATGGGTTGTACTAGGATGGTGGAAAATAAAGGTAGAGTGGTGAATTGTGCAACCTTCAAGATGGTGTGACTATTTAGGTTTTAAGGTCCATCTTTATTATTTTTTTAAATGATTTTTTATTTTTTGAATTAATTGTTTAATTTATATAATTACTTTTTTAAAGAAAACTTTAAAAAGTTAATTAGTTATTTTATAGAGATTTTGATTCACACTATTAAAATAATAAAACAAAACTTAAATTAAAACACATTCAATAAATTAACATATAAAAATAATCTTTTTCATTTGATTTTATTAAAATAGAAATTTAAATTTAAATTAAATATTAAATATTAAACTATTTGTTGTGTCTCTTTTTTATTTTTCAAATTTTATTAACTCAAAACATACATAAATACAAATAAAAATTATATTTTAAAAAGTAATATTATTATAATTATTAATTAAATTATAATTATATTCCTATTATTATTAATTATTATAATCATAAAATATTATAATTATGATAAGGATTTGAATCAGGAATAAGGTAAAAATTATGATTAGAACTATTTAAAAATTAAAATAAATTAAAAATAAAATATAAATAATAAAAACCACTAAATGCAAGCCAAAATTTTATTAATCTAATATCTTTATTTTAAATTTTGTTCCTAATCTTAATTCATAGAATTTTTTAATGTCACTCTGCAATTGTTCATTGTTAGGATTATCATTATGACTATAGTTATGGATAGTGTTACGACCATACTTTTGATTAGAAATAGATCTAGCATTAGAATAATGGTTTAGAATTTATTGTTAGGGTTAAGGTTAAGATTAATGTTAGGGTTAAGATTAAAGTTAGATGTAGGGTGTGAGTTAGAATTAGGATTAGGTCATGCAAAAAACCAATTAACAATATTAAAACACTATAATTAACAAAACTTACATTTACTTTTTCCCAAATCTAAAAAGAATATTTACAATACTATAAAAACAAGTACCCAAACTGCTACCTCCATTAAATTCAAAAATTAGAAAATTCATGGCTGGAAGAAGCTTACGCGTCAAACAAGGCCTAATGAAATACGTAGTGTTTTAATTGGCTCATTTCCTTGGCAACCTACTACTAGCATATATATTTAATAATATATATAAAATACACAGATAGATATCTTACTCAAGGCCCCTATTTTTTAATAGGTAGATAGAGTTAGGGTTTACACCAAAATTAGGGTTAGGGTTAGCATGAACAATAGTTTAGGATTAGGGTTACATTTAGGTTTAGGGTCAAGTTTAGGGTTAAGAGATATAGTTAGGATTAGGGTAATAATTTATATTTATATTTACTTAGGATTAGGGTTATGGTTAAGGTTAATAGATATAGGTAGGGTTAGTGTTAGGTCTAGAGATATAGTTAGGGTTAGGGTTAGAGTTAATATATAGATAGGATTGGGGTTAGGGTTAATATTAGGATGAGAGACAAGGTTTGCATCAAAACTAGGGTTAGGTTTGTCATCAAGATTAGCTTAGGATTAGGGCTACAATTAGGTTCAAGGTCAAGTTTAGGGTTAATAGATATAGTTAGGGTTGAGGTAATAATTGGGGTTAAGGTTATCAAGATTAAGGTTATAGTTATGTTTTGGATCAAGTTTAGGGTTAGGATTATAGGTTGGAGTTAAGAGATATAGTTAAGTTTAGAGTTCAGGTTAGGATTACGACTAGAGATATAGTTAGGGTCAAGGTTAAGGATAAGAGATATAGTTAGGGTTAGAGATATAGTTAACATTATGATAAGGGTCATGGTTCACATCAAAATAAGGATTAGGGTTATCATCAAGATTAGCTTAGGATTATGGTTAGGTTGGGGTTAAGAGATATAGTTAGACTCAAGGTTCAGGTTAGAATTAAGACTAGAGATATAATTAGGGTTAGGATTATGAGATATAATTAAGATTAGAAATATGTTTAACACTTATAATAGGTTTCCTTGACAACCTACTATATATAGAAGCTCCACTGTACTTTGAACTCCCATAAATCTTCATACTTTTGATTCCTTTAGGGTTTTCTTTTAGTTGTTTCGAGTTTAGCTATATCAGTGAGAACGTACAAGGAGGCTATGAAAGAAGTACTAAGGGGAAAGTAGATCCATGAGGCATATGAATACAAATGTGTATCTAATTCTTCCCTGTTAGCCTATTTATCTTGCTTCTGAGTTGCCATTACACACCCGTCATATCACCTGCTCGTCTTCCTCCTCATATCTGGAATATTCTACTATTCATTCCTGCACAGACAATGCATTCGATGGTTTCTTTTCTGCAAGTGTATCTGGGAACCAAATCAAACTGATAATGTGGATCCCACCATATCTAACGATCTTTCGAAAGAAATATTTCAGCCATATGACATGTACATTTTTTTTCTTTTGGTTTAGTTTTGTTGTCAAGATAGACATATAAAAAATTGCTGATCATACAAATATATAGTCCATTACATTATTGTTTCTCAAAAAAAAGGTTTTTGTTTATGAACACAAAAATATATAGAGGCAAGAAAAGTGGAGAACAGTTCAAATAATCATCATTTCAGTTCATAACTTTCTGTGATGCTAGAGATGCAAATAGATCTGAAGCAGCCTTGGATGGGCAGAGAGTTTAATTCATGGCATTGAAGATGTAGTTGAGTCATTTCCGTTTTTTAACTTGTTGGTCTATTGAGTATTATTTTTTTATTTTAACTTTTTTCAGAATCCAAAGTTTTCTTATCCTCAAAATGGGATATACATTTTTAGTGTTAACCCTAGATTTATTAAGAATACTGCTTTTTCCTTTACTATTCTGATCAAATCTCAATGAAATTTAGCAGTAATAACAGATTAAATAGGATGTCTAATGAGAGAATACCCATTATTTTTCTTATGTTTGTTGATTTGGAAAAACATCAAGCCAAATATAGATATCTAGATGCGGTTTCTACTTTCAGTAATGATAATTTAAGTAATTCTATAATAATATTTTCTTTTGAAAATCCTTCAGCCATCACATTCATCGAGCAGGACTCAAATGACCCAACTAGATCTTCAATATCATGAACCCAACTACCGGTCAGCCCAAGGTTATCTAGACTTGATTTGCATCTGTCAAGACAAGGTTGCCCAGGCTTGATTTGCATCTCTCGCATCTAAAAAGACTATGAATCCTATTCGACGGTCATTTGGACTGTACTTCTTTTCCTGCCTCGCATATTTTTCTATTGTATAAAAGTAAACATTTTGTTCAGAAGCAATAATGTAATCAACAAAATATCTGTCTGATTAACAATTTTAAACAAATAAATGTTTTATAGATCTCTTTTATAAAAACAAACCAAAAGAAATAATCTACATCTCATATGCTTGGAATATTTCTCTCAAAAGATCATTAGATAGAGTGGCATCCACATTGAATGATGCCAATTTGCCTCGGTTCTCTTGGGACACCTGTGGAAAACCATCCAGTGAATGCAATGTTTGTGTAGAAATGAATTTTCCAGATATAATGAGGTAGATGCAAGCAAACTAAGCTCCAGTTCAACTCCAGTTCGCTGGTCCATCTTTATCAAAGAACTCTGTTGTAGGTTCTCATGGCAAAAATGTAAGACTGTAGATAACTCTCTATTTTTTTCTTCTGGTTTCTCTTATTAGCTTCCTTAAACGTCCATAAAGGATCCTTGCAGCTGTTTATTCTGATTTTCTGGTTGTTTTCATTTTCATTTCCTTCGAAAGTATATTCACGCAGATTTTCCACTGTCCATTGTTTTTTAAATGTCTTTCAAGCATTCTCCCTAAGTTGATAATGACTAATATCCATACCAATTTCTACAACAGGTTTAACCCAGTGCAGGACCTACTAATTTGCGAGTAGGATGCTGGCATAGTCCAAGGAATTTGGATTTACATCCATCATTGCATTCTATGAGATAACATCTCTTTGTGGTATTCTGTCAAAGTATAATATCTGGAAAAAAATTGAGGATGATATTTGTCTCCTACACTGTATTAAGATTCATGGTGATCACCATTGGAACACTTTAGCTATGGCAGCTAGTACTCCATTATTTTCATCATCATTAACTTATTTATATAGCTTTGGTAGTAGCTCTTGACCTCAACCAGTCATTCTGTTTTCTCTCGTATTATACAGATTTAATCATGGCTCATAAGTTTTCTTATACAATTACAATAAGTATGAAAATAAAATTGAGTCACTACCTTTATTAGCTTTATAACTTTTTAGCAGCTTCACGATTCTGTTATAGATAGTTGCCAACCATTCACCAAAGCAAATGGTGTGAACATTTTTGAGTACGCCAGCTATGATCCTGAAACAAGTAGGATGTTCAACGAGGCCATGACTGCTCACACAAGCTCTAAAATTGCTGACTAAAGGTCGGTAACCATCTCCATCTCCATTAACTAACAATTTCTTTGTTTCGGTATTGTATGGTTGGACAGTTGTAATATGCATGCGAAAAAATATTTTATATAAAATGGAAAGTCTGTACATATTTCGCATGGTTTCTTACAAAACTCTTTTGTCCTACCAATCTACAGTTTTAAGTCTACTATAGCTACTATTTGTATTTTGAATTTCCGTTTCAATCTAGTTTTTAATTTTTAATTATTCCCATTCACTCAGAATTTCATGAATTGAACAAATATTTGATAACACAGTTTACAAGTGCAATGTTTAGTAAACTTACAATGCAGTGATGGAGTGTTGAAGCCATGTAATGTATTTGTCCAATACCTTAAAAAACAGTCCATTTCTGATACAACTTACCTTCGCAAATATCTCGCCCAAGATGCAAACTGTTCTAAGTAATTTCAATTTCAGTTTCAGCTTCTAACAATAAAAAATAAAACTTACACTTATAGGTTTTATGCAGCTCTTGCTCAAATATGTAATGATTTACAATTGTTACGTATATCATCTGCTGTCATATTGCAATGAAAAGCTAAGATATAGCTGTGTATCTAGTTTTTTGTCATTGATATCAATTATTTTGATATTTGACTATATATTTACACTAATATACATATATTAATTAATAATATATATAAAGAACACTGAAAGTTATCAATATTTGACATTGTTTATCATACATATATTAGTTTTTAATTCTAATCCAAAACTATTTAAATTAAAAACTATTTGTTGGGAAGTTTTTAATTTAAATATTTTTTGAAAAATAGAAAAAGAAAATTCATTTTATGTATTTGTTATTCTTAAGCAGCACATACTTCCCACTTGCCTGTCATTTTCAATGAAGCTTCAAAAAGTTTACACAATATTCCTTCATTGCTTTCACTGTATAACGGAGAAAAAATGATGAAAATAGGCACCTCAAAAAAGATAACTCTCGGTGTATTTTATATATATTAATATTTAATATATGTATACTAGTTTATATATTTTTTTGAAGTGATGTTTTTAAAAAATGAATCAATGTGGTTGTCTTTATTCTTAATTGTTTTCATGAATTATAATTTTTTTTAAAAGAAGTATTTAGACTTTAAATTGATCCCAGTTTACAACAAAGTTAAACACTCTTCTATCTTTGAAGGGTCTATAAAAGAAATTGTTACTTATTTCACCAAGCCTACTTCATTCTACTTTCATCTCAAATCAACTTGAGACTCTACCTCCAAAACCGGGTTTTGTTAAAATAATTAGTTGCTTTTCTGTGGATTAAAACAACTTAAAAAGTTATCTTTAAAATGCTCTATAAAATATATATTATGATACAAAGAAAACAACTTAATTTTTTAATTCTTATTATGTTTATTAGTGTTACTATCATGGTTTAGATATTCTAAAAATCTTATGCTCTTTATGCTCATCTAGTGTTTCTTCAAATGGAAGAAATATGACCGAGTTGCTTAATTGGAATAGGAGATATAGAGGACTATTTTTTCAAAGAACCTCTTTTTTTAGTTTTGTTATTTTCTTCCACATTATCCGGGAGGCATGCCAAAAGACTGAAGGGAATTCAAACAGCTTTTCAAAATTACATTAAACAATTAATTTCAAGAAGCAGTTATAGGTAGGTAAAAAGAAATGTTATAAAAGAAAGTTTTTCTTATACACAGAGGGTTATTCATTTGATACGGAGGTGAACAAGTATCGGTGCATGTTAGTCTTTTGATTTTTCTGAAATAAATAAATAGTATACATATATTAATTAATAATATATATAAATAATGTTGAAAGTTATCAATACTTAAAATTGTTTATTATAATATTAATTAATAACATATATTAAAAATTAATAATATATATAAAAAACTATTTTTACTATTTATATATATATATATTAATTAATAATATATATAAACAATTATTTTAGCACATATATATTAGTTTTATTTAAATTAAAAATCATTTCTTGAGAAGTTTTTCATTTAAATCTTTTTGAAAAAATAGAAAAAGAAAATTCATTTTGTGTTGTTTATTCTTAAGCAGCACATACTACCACCTACCTGCCATTTTCAATGAAGCTTGTAAGTGGAAGACTCATTAAATTGAGCTACATTTCCCTTCCATAAGGTGATATGCTTCCAATGCCAATAGAAAGTAACCCATCCAATGGTATTCTTCAAAAAGTTTAAGAATATTCCTTCGTGGCTTTCACTGTATAACGCTTTCAGCGTAATTATTTTTTAGAGTCTATGTGCTATTTGTGTTGATTATTAAATTATTGTTTTTTGTGTGCATTAATTATTTTTGAATATTCAGTCTTTCTATGTTAGTTTTCATTTAAATTCATTTCACATTGCAGGTCAGTTTTGAAATAGTGTATTAGTTGTTGAGCTAGTTATTGCTTTACAATTGGATTTGTGTTTATCATTCATGGGTATTTAGATCACTTAATTAATCTTTTGTGGATTGTTATTCAGTTATCTCTTTTCAAAATTATTTTATTTATTTGTAGTCCCATATTTAATCCTTCTTATTTAGATCACTTAATTAATCTTTCATGGATTGTTATTCAGTTATCTCTTTTCAAAATTATTTTATTTATTTGTAGTCCCATATTTAATCCTTCTTTCTTGTCAAAAGCATACCCCTTTAAAAATTGAATCTCCTCATATGAAGGAGTCACCCCTCTCAATTACAAACTCTCAAATACAAAGGAGAACCATTAATCTAATAATGGTCTCCCTGTTTGTTGATATATATTGTTGCTACCTGTTGGATGAATAACTTTATAAGTTTACAAACCAAGAAAATATAGATCAAAAGTAAATCCTCGACAAGACATGCTGCATATTAAAGATAAACAGAAAAGACCAACAGCCAGCTGCAAAAACCCATTAAAAGGAAAGAAAAAGACCAGTGAGAGCAGAAACACAACCAAGACTAACCCAGAGACTTCAAGGTCTCAGCCACTTCTGTTTCCAAGATGTCCATATCCTGGGCAACCATCCTAAGATCCTGGGTCTCCAAAGGCATAGTGTCCTGTATTCTCTTTATGTTGGCCTTGGTTCTCTTTCAAGGGCCCAAATCCCTAGCTTTGTTTTCTTTCTTCTTAGCATCCAGCTCACAAATTAAAATTCCATGCTGAGTGTTGTCCATTTTTTTCGCCAATTCTCTCAAGACAATAGAGTTATTCTTAACTATTTTGCAGTTGTGTTTTATCATGGCTTTCAAAGCTTCCCTAATCTTCTCAATCTCTCTTCCAAGGATCTCCCCATCCTTCTTAAGGATTTTAGTAAATTCTACCTCTTTTTGGAGGTAGTCCGCCATGGCCATCTTTTCTTCCGCCGTCCACAAAGCCTCAACCAAGTTCAACTCTGCCATCTTGGTTTCCAAAATTTCCAATTTGCTAGTCAGAGCTCTATTTTTTAGGTTTAGGTGCTTAATTTTGTGAAAGGCCCACTTCAGAATTTTGAAATTATCAAGTGCACCATTTCTAGCCAAAGGCATAATGTCACCATGAAAGTCCCTATCAAGTTCAAAAGCTAGGTCATTAGGGTTCAGGTCCACATGAGGGCTGGGCCTATCTTCTCTACCAACAGAATGGAAAGAAGTGGAGGAGAAATCCTTTCTAGAAGGTTACGCAATGTCATCATCTAGAGAGTCCTCTGAGTAGGCCACCAATTTATCCACAGGGGGTTCATCCCTAATTTTTTCCTTCAACACTGACGCTTCAGGGGAAGGTTTTTGAGGACAATCTTTCTTGTTTAAATTCTTAGCAGTAGGTGTATTCTTTTTTTTTTTATTAGGATGAGGAGTAATCTCTTCCACCCAGTCCGGATTTGAACCTTTGACATCCTTAGGCGAGCTTGACTCAGTGTCATAACCCTCCGAGGCAGAGGCAGAGATGGGGTTAGAAACCGCCAGAATATTTTTAAAGTGCTCATAAATGAGCCGAATTAGGCTAGCATGCAGGACCAGATTCTTATCAGGATTTTTCCTATTATCCTCAATGCTATTATTCAAAGAGCATAACAGGTAATAGGGGAAAGAAACCTTGACCTTATATTTGAAATGGTTGAGTAAAATGAAATGATACCCGTATACTCTGGTAAATCTCCCATCCAGCGTAATGTACCCCATTAGGACTTTGAGCACCTCCCTCCAAATTTTCTTTATCCTGCTTGAATCAAAATAGCTATTAGAGACTTCAACAAGTCTCGTCTCCTCCTCCTCATTCTTTGAAAAATTGATCACAACTTCATCCAAGAATTTCCTGTCACGATAAAATTTCACACCATCCATAGGGAGACTAGTAACTTCTCCAATAAGCGCCTCATCCACAATCACCTTCCTACCAAATAATATGATATCACCTTTATTCTAGTGCTTCACAAAATAATCCATTGCTTTGAGTTTTGGCCCGTGAAGTCTTTCAATCAACGGTTGAAGCCCTCCCTTCTCAATTTTCTTCCACACCTTTGAATGTTCTTCATTCTTAGTGCACGCAGTAGGCTCAACTCTTTTCCTACTTCCTCCCATTGTCATCAGTCTTTTTCTCTAAATTCCCACACCAAGAAAATATAGACATATGAGAACGCAGCAAAACCAAGGCACCCACAAAATATGCAAGCTCAACCCATCTATCATATTCATTATGATTTTTCCACCAAATCTTATAATATCACGGTACTTGGCCCCTTTCCCTTTAATCATTTTTAAATGCAGCTTCTCTCCCATGAGTGCAATCGTAGTTGATTAGGGCTCTAACGTTAGCATGCAAATATTTGGAATTCTACCATGTCACCTTTCTATTCCATCTTATTCCCTCATTGGCGAAGAATTCTGCCACTCCATTCCCGTCCCTATGGATATGGGAAATTTTAACTTTCTCAAACTTAGATAAAGTGGCCCTAGCCTCATCAATCCAATACTTAATATTCCACGATGGGGGTGAAATGCCAAGGAGGAAATCAATGATATTCTTGGAGTCCCCCTCAATCCAAATATTTTTAAAGTTCAAACTATTAGCCAAATTTATGATATGGTAGGATGCTATAGCTTCAGCTAAATGATTGGTTTGTTTCCCTAAAGAGACAACAACTACAACAATGAACATACCTTTATCATCACGTAACACATCTCCACTCCCAGCCAATCCTAAATTCCCTTTCATTTCCCTGTCAAAATTAGCTTTAATCCAACCCATGGGAGGGTGATACCACCAGACACCATCCAGATTCTTATTAACATGTTTAGAAGCCAGGGACACATCACCTTTAATCTCCCAAAATTTGGCCATTTCAAAGTCATAAGCTGAACAAACCACAGATTCCATCACCAACTCCTAAAGAGGAGTCAAATTAATGTTTTCCGAAATGAGTCTAAATTTTTTATCAAACACAATTTTCTCTATAGTTTCCATATCCCTGAACACTCTGTTGTTTCTCTCCTTCCCAACTCCCTAGGCAATATAAGGGAAATTCCAAGGACCATAGCTTGCGAATATGCGGATTAGAGGACATGGCCACCCACTGAATAAAATGATCCTTAAAAGTAGCAGGGGACACCCACGAGATTCTCCACAGAGAGTAGAACCTTTCCCAAATAGAGTTCACAAAGGGACAGTGAATAAATAAATGATTAGCCATTTTCGTTGCACAATTACAAAGGTAGCATCAGTTGGGGATCTAAAAGCCCCTCTTACAAAGTTTTTCCACCATAAGCACCTTATTCTAAAGAAGGATCCAGAAGAAAATTTGAATGTTCGGGGTCAAGTAGCTTAACCAGGCTTTGGCCCAAAACGGGGGAGGGCCAGGAGATAAAGACAACAAAGAGATAGTTGTCGAAACAAAGTAGTTTCTCGACAAACTAGCCATCCAAACCAAGATGTCCTCTTGAAAATTCAAGTCCATTTTGAAAGCCATTAGGGAGGATTGTATAGGGGAAAGATTCATCCAACATCCATTCCTCCAGTAATATTTAACTAGGGAACCAAAAGTAGCGTTGCAAATGTCCGCCCAATGTTTGAAACTGTCAAAAGAAACCAAAGGTTCCTTCAAAAGCCATCTATCCTCCCAAAACCTCACAAGATTTCCACTTCTTATACTCCATCCCATTCCTAGATGAAGTATTTTACTCCCTTTTAAGATATGATTCCAAAGAGTTGAACCCCTGGGTAGACACTGAGAATCCAACAATGAATTAAGAGATCTAGTGTTAGCCAGATATTTGATTTTTATGATTTTCTTCCATTCTCCAATTGAGGAGAAAATTCTCGAAATATGATTAGCAAGGAGATATTTATTAATAGTTTTGATTCTTCTGAGGCCCAATCCCCCTAGCTTCTTTGGTCTACGAACCAAGTCCCATTCAATGAGGGGCATACGCCACCTTTCTTCAACTCCAGACCAGAGAAAATGTTTCTGGATTTTTTCAATAGCTTCTGCATACTTGAGAGGAATATTAAAAAGACTCAGAGCATAGATAGGAAGGTTCTGAAGAGTTTCTTTGAGGATTTGAATCATACCATCTCGACTAAGAAGAGCTCTCTTCCAAGCCACCAACTTTTTATTGAATCTATCCACCAAGGAATTCCAAAAAGAGTCAGAGGGCTTAAGGCCCAAGGGCAAGCCCAAGTATATTGAAGGAAGAACCTCCACTTTGCATCCAAAAATGTTAGCTATCCTATTTTGTCTTCTAACCAGAGTATTGAAGAAAAAAAGAGAGCTTTTTTTAATATTAATCTTTTTATGAGAAGCTCCCTCATAGTCATCCAAAACTTTTTAAAGAGTTTTAGTTTCAGCCACTGTAGATCTGCCCATCAAAATGGTATCATCAACAAACTATTGATGGGATCTAACAAGGTTGCTAGACGAAGGGTGTAAACTCAACAAGGCTCCTTGAATAACTAGACTATTCAGGTTCCTCCCAAGGCATTCAACCATTATAGTAAATAGAATAGGGGAAATGGGATCACCTTGTCTTAATCCTCTGGAATTCTTAAAAAAATGTGAAGGAGATCCATTGACCAAAATGGCGATGGTAGTAGAAGAGATGAGTTGGCAAACCAGATGAATGACTCTTTTGCTGAAGCCAAACATTATCATAATCTTGAACAAAAACTCCCACTCAACCCTGCCATAGGCTTTGGAAATATCAAGCTTCAAGAGAAAGCCTTCAGTCTTTGAAATGGTAAGCAAGTGAATATTTTCATGCACTGTTATAATCGAACCAAAAATTTTCCTTCCAGGAACAAAGCCATTTTGGTGAGGGGAAATTAAGGAAGGCGGGATAGTTAAAAGCCTTGAAGTCGATACTTTAGAAATAATTTTATAGAAAGAATTACAAAGGCTTATGGGCCTAAAAGCTTCAAAATCCGTAGCCCCAGGACATTTGGGGATCAAGACCAGGAAGGTAGCATTGATTTCCTTTAGGATGCATCTTGATCCAAAGAATTCCTTAACTGCATTCACCACATCCTCTTCCACAATCTCCCAGAACCATTCAAATAAGAACATAGGAAAGCCATCAGGTCCAAGGGCTTTGTTACCTTCAAAAGAGAAAGTAGTCTTCTTAATTTCTTCCTTCGATGGGATGGCAGAGAGCATTTTTTTGTCCTCCTCCTTAACCAGACTGGGTATAGCCGCGTAAAGAGAGTCCTACAAATTTTGATTAATTCCATCATTAGCCAAAAGGAGATTGAAAAAATACTCAACAAATTGTCTCTTGATGTCCTCTTCCTTCTCAAAACGAACACCATTTTCCTCAATATAAGTTATTCTATTCACAGCACAGTGTTTTAAGGCAGACATCTGGAAATATCTGGTATTTTTATCCCAGGTTGAGAGCCATTGAACCCTGGATCTTTGTCTCCAATATTCCTCCTCCTTAGCTATGATGTCATGCATCTCCACAAGAAGCCCATTTTCTTTCTTTCTAGTTTCCATATTGCATCCCTCTTGCTAGATCCTTTCATGGATCTCCTTCAAATCTGACTTTAACTCTTCTTTTCTTTTGAAGATATTGCCAAAAGAATCTTTATTCCACTCTCTTATTCTTTTTTTGACTTCTCTTAGTTTTTTAGCCACCCTAAACATAGCAGTCCCTGAAACATAAATATTCCAGCATTTCCGAACCTCATCACAGAGCTTAGGATGATGCAACCACACACGTTCAAATCTAAAAGGGATATTTATTTTAGCCACAATAGGATCCGCCACAAAGATAATAGGAAAATGATCAGAGCCCACCCTCGACAAGGCTTTTAAAGAGCAAAAATATTTAAGAATCCATTGATCAAAAATTAATATTCTATCTAATCTAACTCGAATCAACTCCTTACCCACTTTGTGATTAGACCAAGTATAGGAAGCTCCTTGAAACTCTCAATCTATCAATTCTTGATTGTTGTTAAAATCCAAAAAGGTCCATTTTTATTTCCATATTGATCTCAGACCCTCCTAACTTTTCATTATCCTGTAGTGGAGTATTGCAGTCTCCCATAACCACCTAGGTCTCATTAATGTATTTACAATGAAAGGCAGTCAGGTTTCACAAAAAAATCTTTCTAGCCCCCCTTCCATTAGGGGCATAGATATTAGACATGATCCAGTTGAAATTATCTCTGATATGAGTAAATCTGGTGGCAATATGATTCACACTTTCAAACAACTGTTCACCCTTAATAAGATTAAGATTCCCAAAAGTGGTAATATCTCCAGAGGCACCTTCCGAGCTATTCCCCTGAACCCCACAAAATTTAAATAACTTAATCTTTTCCACTTTTTCTTTAGGCATTTTAGATTCTTGAACCAATAAAATATCAGGTTTATGATCTCTAGAAAAATTATACAACACATCCCTCTTATGGAGGCTATTCATACTCTAAATATTCCATGAAATGATCTTCATTTCTTACCTAGAGTGAGATTGCAAATTTTGGGAATGGTCTTCTGATAACCATCCACAATGTCCTGCATGCTAACATTCTCCCTGTGCCAGCAGGCAGTTCTTCTCCCCTGACTATTCTTTATGGCTCCACAATCTGCCTTGTCTCTAGCTCTCATTGAGATCCCTTTAAGAGAGTTCAGCTGGAGATTTTTTTTTGTTCCTCCTCTTATTGTTAGAGCTTAAATCCTCTCTATCAGTCTCTTCCTGACTCTCTTCCTCCTTTCCAGACTCCCAAAATTTCACATAAAACCCTTTCTGGTCCAATGGAAGAGTATCCATCAAACCATTACTATTTTGAGATAGGTTCGAATTTATACACTCCACATTCTGGCTCGATTACCTCAAAGATTCAGTCCCCTTCTCCAACGATTCAAAAGACTTAGGAATCAGAGAAGACTCTTCCCTTCCTCTAGAGGCCAAAGAAGGAATAGGGATCCCAATATCTAGCCTTAAATTTCCATCTTTGATCGGCATATTAAAACCCTAAGAATGGATTTCATCTAGACCACACTCCAAAATGTCTTTCCCCAAGCCAGTGGACTCATGACAACTATTCCAAGGCTTCAAACATTCTTGGTCTCCCTCACCATTATGTAGGAATCCATCAGTATTTTTCTTCTCTTCATCTTCCACATCTCGTTAGTGGGATTCCACTAAATTATATTCTAGATCAACATGAGTCCCATCCATTTCTTTGTTCTTGGAGATAATTTCTAGCACCATCCTCTTGCTACTTTCATTTTCTTCAAAATGCTTTTCTTTAAATTGTTTATCTTCCCCTTCACTCTTCTTTTGCCAAACTAACTTGGATTTGGGTTGTGGCTTATCCTTAGTCATGCTAGCATTAAGCAGGAAATTCTTAGCCCAATGACCCAATTTCCTACACTTGAAACACTCAAAGGTATTCAACATATTTTGAAGTAAATAGGCATGATATTATATAATTAAATTAATAGATAAAAATATTATTATTTAATAATATATATATAATACGTTGAGAGATATTCTTTTTGAGGTAGCTATTTTTTAATCAATTTAACCCTAAATCTAACTATAACCCTAATTCTAGTTCTAACCCTAACTATAATTCTAACTCTATTCATAGTTCAAATTCTAACATTAACCCTAATTCTAATAGAAACCCTTATTCTAACTATAATAATAAAATTGAACCCTAATCCTAACCCTAATTAAACCCTTACCCTATCCCAACCTTAACCCTGCCCCTAATGCTAATTATGCCTAATGCTAATTGAACCATAATCCTAGTTGAGTCATAACCCTATCAAATCGTAATGAATGTCTCTAACTATAACCTTTAACCTTAACCTTAATTGAACTCTAATCAAACCCTTTTCAACCCCAACCCTGATTGAACCTAATCCTAATTGATCCCTAACCCTATCCCTAAGTGAACCCTAACCTTATGCTAACCCTATCACTAACCTTAATTGAACCCTAACCATAAATTAACCTTAATTGTAACTAAAACTCTAAGATTAAGAGAACCTTAACACTGGCCTATTTTAAAGCTAACACTAACTAAAACCTAATTAAACCCTAACCCTAATCCTAATTTAGCACTAACCCTAACCCTAATAATAACCTTAATAGAACCCTAACCTTAACACTAATTGAAATTTAACCCTAACCCTAACTATACTATTAATTTAATCCTATAGATAATCCTAATTGAACGCTAACTGTAATTAAATATTAATTTTAACACTAACTCTAACCCTAATTTAATGCTAATAGAATAATAATCCTAATTAAGTTCCCATTATATAATTTATATAACATGAAAATGAAACTCCATACATAACCCCATATTTAATCAATTTTATTAAATAACCCTAATCAAAAACTAACACTAACTAAACCTTAAGTAAAACCTAACCCTAACCCTAACCATAATTCATTTGTAAAACTAATTGAACTCTAACCTTTAAAAATTGTAATCCTAACCTTAATTAAAAAGTAACTTAATCCTAACCCTAATAATAATGTTATATAAATTATTTTTAAACTATACTAAAAAAAATTAAGTGTAAATTATTTTTTAAAGATAGATATGCTAGTTTTAAATAAATTAATTTAAAACTTATATTGTAATAATAAATTTATTATATTTTTTTGAGCGAAATGGTGAGAAGAGTAGACCAAAACGATGTGAATCCAATACGCTAGGAAGGACCAAAAGTTGGCAAAGTGGCAGAGAATGGCGAGCATGCATCAAGACAAAAGGGAAAATAAACAGAAAGTTGGGCAGATAAAGTTTTTGGAGCAAAACCCTTCGATACCCCATCTCGAGAAAGCAAATGCATACCACAGTGGGTATTATCAAATGGAAGATGGGTAGAGCGTTGTCATCCCCTGCTCAAAGGAAAATCTCCAAAACAACAAAAGGAGCAGAACCCACCTCGGGCACGACACGACACACCCCAAGGGCACCAAAGGGAAAACACTAGAATAGCAGAACGGGGCATGAAGGACCACCATGGCTATAGCCTAACTAGAAGCACAGGATCCCTACAAACAAAAAACTTGGGGGCGATGAGTACCCTAGTGGTGGATTCGAACAACAGAGTAAAAACTGCAAACCGAATTATGAACAAAACCCTAGGAATTTGGATTCAGACAAAA
Organism: Sequoiadendron giganteum; assembly: GCA_007115665.2. Lineage (NCBI taxonomy): Eukaryota > Viridiplantae > Streptophyta > Pinopsida > Cupressales > Cupressaceae > Sequoiadendron > Sequoiadendron giganteum. The sequence continues at coordinate 228,348,951 of CM021104.1, read as the reverse complement.
TGAAGGCAATTGACTTTAGACAGGAGATTCATGAAGACATAGAAATTCTAAGGGATTTTGGTTTCTTATGTCGATTTATTAGAGGCACTCTTGACAGGGTTTCTATCAAGAACTGGATCAAGGAGACATGGCAAACAGAAGTATTGATCAGATTCCTTCCAAAAAACATATTTATAGTGGTTTTCGTAGACAAGGAATCCAAAAAGGAAATCACCGAAGGAGGGATATGGTATATGAGAAATTTTCCATTATTTATGCAACCCTGGTGCTGGAATTTTGACCCCACCAAGATTCAGCCCTATGAACGTCTGATATGGATCCGATTATACAATCTTCCATTTGAATACTGGAATGGGGATTGTCTAGAAAAGATTGGGTGATCCTTGGGGACCTTGGTGGACATAGACATGGAGATTATAGATGGGGATCTATAGAAATATGCCAAGTTGAAGATTGCTGCAATTAACCCAGTTCCTTGGTCAATCATCTTATTGGTAAAGGGTGAAAGTTGGGTCCAAGAGATTGAGGTCGAACAAGAGAAAAAATTCTACCTCAAATGTAGGTCAGTAGGGAAAAGAACAGGTTGGTTATCGGAAGACAAATCATTCCCCATGCCACAAATCCACTCCCAGAGGAGTCAAACGCTTCAAAATCCAAGGATAAAAGGATATCTCAGATAGAAAAAGATGAATTGGGGACAAGGGAGATAGATCTTTCTTTTCAACAAAAACCCAGTACAACGAATTTGGAAGATCGGCAGATGGAAACCTCTGCCCCCGTTACAGATGAATCCGACTTGGAAATGGATATTGCAGATGAGCTTGACATAAGGGAGGAGCGATATATAACCCAAACTACAGCTTATCACATGGGCATGGGTGAAATCGGTAAAAAAGAGAAGGCAAGGGGAAGGAAATATTTCAAAAACTTGAGAGAAGAAGAAGCAGCTGCCAAAAATTATTCCAGCATCAAAACCTTTTTAAGTACCAAGGGAGGAAAGACCTCCCTTGGGAAACAATGAAGTTAACAACATGGAATGTCAGGGCCTTGAAGGCCCCTAACAAGTGACGTCTGGTCAGACGTCATCTTCAGTCATGCGCAAGCGACATAATCGTGCTTCAAGAAACCAAACTATCTCAATCAGAAACAAGTGCCTTTTTAAAATATATTTGGTCATGGAATGGGCACTTCCAAGACTGGGTGGGTGCCTCAGTAGGAATCGGGTTACTATGGAAGGAGGCAGAAGTAACAGTGGAAATTCAACAATCAGATACAAATTGGTTAGTGGCAGAAGTCTTTAGCATGAAACTCAACTACAAATTCACACTCATCAACATTTATGGCCCTACCAAAACTGAGGAGAAAGATGAACTGTGGGTAGAGGTCTTGAAATTTATAGGGTGCCATGCAAGAGAAAACTTCATAGTGGGAGGCAATTTTAATGCACTCCTAGATCTTTGAATATGTGGTGGCAGGACGAAGGAATCAGATGCCTGCTGGGAGAATGGTGGAATGAGGTTAGGGTGGGGGGCTCGAATAGCTTCAGATTAATAAAGAAGCTCCAGTATTTAAAACATAAGTTGAAAGATTGGAACAAAGAAAAATTCATGAACATTTTCATAGAAAAGGCCAAGATCAAATGCAATCTACAAGACCTGAATGAGAAGGTTATAAGAGATGGTATGAAGAACGAAGAATTCATCAAGGAAAAGGAGATAAAAAATGAGCTTGCAGAATTGTTAAAACACGAGGAAATTTACTAGAGGGACAAATAAAGAGAGTTTTGGCTTCGAGAAGGGGATTCAAACTCAAAAAATAATCACACTTTAGTTCTCGCCCGTAGAGCTGCGAATAAAATTGAAAGTATCCAGACCAGGCATGGTGCAATGAAACAAGGAAGCAAGGAAGTAGGCCAAGCTATGGTATATTTCTTTAAAAATCTCTTGGGCTCCCAGAATGAAAATGGTGCAGAGGGAGGCTTCTTAGAATCAATCAAGAGAAGGGTAGGAAGTGAAGACAATGCTATGTTAAATGAACTGGTTTCGATGGAAGAAGTTAATATTGCTCTCTTCTAGATGCACCCTGATAAATCCCCTGGGCCAGATGGTTTCCCGGCAAGATTTTTTTAGAATTGTTCGAGTTTCATAGGCAGAGACATCTGGCAACTGGTGTATAACTTTAGGAAGTCAAAAGGATTCGTTAAAGATCTAAACAATACGGTCATTGCTCTAATCCCCAAAAAAGCAGAATCCAAATCATACAATGATTTCAAGCCCATTTCCTTATGCAACATGACTTATAAAGTAATAGCCAAAGTTTTGGCAAACAGGCTAAAAATGATCCTAGGGAGGATTATCTCACTGAAACAAAATGGGTTTGTGCCTAGGAGAGAAATAATAGACTGCATCCTGCTTAATAGCGAGGAGGTTCATTCCCTTAAAAATAACCACATGGCAGGAATAGTAATCAAATTGGATGTAAGAAAGGCTTACGAAAAGGTAAGTTGGGACTTCTTGCTCAAAGTAATGGTTCGTATGGGATTTAATAACCAATGGTGCTCCTTGATCAAGCATTGCATATCAATTGTTAGATTCTCGATTCTGATAAATGGATCGCTACATGGCTTTTTTACGTTCACCAATGGCCTGCGCCAGGGTGACCCTCTATCCCCTTCACTTTTTGTGATTATGGCAATAGCACTAAGTTGCACCATTAAGCATGAAAAGCAACAAGAGGAGTGGATAGGCATAATAGCGGCCTCTAATGTAGAAAGAATTAGTCACTCTCAATTCGTAGATGATAATACATTGTTCGGGGAAGCAAGCATCAAGGAGGAAAAATGTATTAAGAACACTCTAGAAGAATACAAAATATAGTCAGTCCAAAAATGAATAAGGACAAATCAAGAATATACTTCTTCAATACAAAGGCGACTACTCAGAACACCATATCCTCCATACTGGTTTACCAAATTGAAAAGCTCCCAGCTAAATTCTTAGGGATTTAGGTTATGGATGGAGCATGCAGATCCAGGCACTGGGAGGAGGTGGTGGCTAAATGTAAAAGCAAGGCAATGTCATGGAAAAATAATTGGCTAACACTACCAGGCAGAATCACCATTGCCAAGGTAGTAATATCAGCCATCCCAATCTTCACAATGGCATGTTACCTAGCACCTAGGAAGGTTGAGGAAGAGCTCGAAAGAATCCAGAAGCAATTTCTATGGGAAGGCTCCAAGGATGAAGAAAAGATACCTCTAATCAGATGGGACAAGGCAAGTAAACTAAAAAGTGAAGGTGGAGTAGGTTTAAGGAAAGTTGGCCTTCAAAATTTAGCACTAGGGGCGAGGTTGGTATGGAAAATGTATAAGCAACCAGAGAGTTTATGGTGTCATGTAATCCAGAAGAAATATCTTGATAGCACGTCTCTCACAAGGATATTGACAATAGACAATATTCAACGAGGATGGGCTATATGGAGATTCATTAAAATGTGTCGCCCATTGATCACTAACCATATCTCTTGGAAGTTGGAGCAAGAATAGATTGGTTGACAACCTTATGCTGGAATGAGGTAGTTCTCCCCAATGGGTAGTAAGTCAAAACCGTTACCTCATAATGGCAAGACTAAAAAAGTTAAGAATTGCAGGTCCCTCGCATTGTGTAATGTGTGAATAGGCGGAGGACATTGATCATTTTTTTTTATCATGTCTAGTAGCAGTTACTTGTTGGGACTAGCTCCAGCGGGCATTCAATATATAGGGCCCAAGGCATGAAAAGCTATGGGATTTCTTGAACTCATGGCAAAGGGGCAACAAGAATGGATATTGGTAAAGCATGTGGCTGTCTGCACCGTCGATGGTGATATGGCACATCTGGAAGGAAAGGAACTGCAAAATTTTCAAGGGAGAAGCCCTTTGCAGTGACCATTTGGTAGAAAAAAATATGGAAGCACTAATAGAAGTGGCAAACAACATAACACAAATTGGTGCAAAATCAAAATTCACTAAGTGGGATGAAAAAATACAAAAAGAATGGAATAAACTGAAAAAGTCCAAAGGATCGTTCTATCAAGAAATTCAAAGTGGACAGGAAGCTAGTTCAGTGGAAGGGCCCCAAAGAACTACCTTGGAAATTGAATTTTGACGAGGCGACAAAGGCAACCCAGGCAAGGCGGGGGCAGGATGCATCATTAAAAAACCAAAAGGGGTAGTGCGTCTAGGCTGCATCAAAAAATCTTGGCGTTTGCACCAATAACATTGCGAAATTGGAAGCCCTGGCTTTGGGATTGCAGACGTGTATTAGCAAAAGGTTCAGGTCAGTGGAATTTGAAGGGGACTCCAAAATCTGCATACAAGAAATTGTCAATGGCCAATCATCAAGTTGGAAAATCAACTATTGGGTGGGTCAGTTAAAAGGGCTACTTAGAAAATTGGATAATTACAAAATTGGCCATGCCTATAGGGAAGCAAATAAGGCAGCAAAATTTCTGGAAAATGCAGGTGTATGGCAGATGAACAAGATAATTACAGACTCAAACATGGAGCGATGGGATGACTTAAGAATGGTTGTCGATCAAGACATGGTAAAAAGCAATCACAACTCCTAGCCAGAGACGAGGCAATACATGGCCACCAATGGCTTGAGGTGACTGAAGTCAGTAAGGGCCTCACTTTAAATACAAGGTGGCTTCATCTGGTTGTTCCTGGAAAAGGCCTTCACAGTGACGGTGGACGTAATCTACTAGAGCTAAGTACTTGTGACCCAGTCACGAGGAACACAATACTAACCGGTATGGCTATAAGTGGAAGCTAGTTGAAGCCATCTTCATACTATAACATTCTATCATTCTATAACTTCATGTCTTCAACTAAAATGGTGCATCGCTTCGGTCTTAGTTTCTCATGCCAATGGGAGTCGCGAGCTAAACAATGTCAGAGGTTATTCATAACCAACAACCCACAGGTAATGAATGCAGTGCAAACTCTAGCTTCATGGGGTGCGGAAGGTAGAAGACATCTTTGTGACGGCCAGACCTATGCGGCTATCATAAAACTGCTTGTGGATGTGGCAGGGTCAAGAGAGAAAGTGGTGGAATGGATCAGTCACTTTGTTTCAGGGGCCAACTGCTTCGCAGTTGCTAGTGCAATATTGGAGTTGCCAAACGAAGAATGGGTGAGTTGGCTACGAGCTTTGTTTGACTTCAGTTTGCATGTACCAGAAGAGGATCGGGTGGAACGGGGGGAAGATGTGCTCAGTCGCCAGATTGTGGAAAGAAGAAACTGAATGGGGGAAGCTTGGGAGCTATTTTGGGTGGGGATAAGGAACAACGAACTAGGTTCCTTCCATCATTTCATGCTCGAGGGCAACAACTGGATTTCGACAAACAGTCTTTCAAGGCTGATTGAATATGGCACTAATGTGGTAGTAGTGTATGGTTTAATATCCAATGCTTGAACAACTATTCAATAGTGTATGGTTCATTATCCAATATGTAAATGGGCGCTATCCCCTTGATAACACTTATCTATAAAAAATAAACAAACAAAAAAAAATTATTATATTTTCTTTGTATTTAATTTTGCAATTTTAAATTGATTTTAGATGTGCACTTATTATAAAAAACTCTTATATTAAAGTGCATATTTAAGTTGCTATATTTGTATAAAATAAAATCTTTAGTGAAACCTTGAATTTATACTATTTATTAATAAATATATATTAATTTTGAATAAATAGAATATGAATGTTTTTTCCTTTTTTAAAATGTTTTTAAGTTTTCAAAAAATATTGAATATTTTTTAAGATTTAAATATATTAATTTAGAAACTTATTTATATTTGTAATAATTAATTTAGGGTATTTCTTTTTTATTTAGATTTCTTATGGTCAATCTTCACATTTTTATAGCTCCTTCAAAATGATTAATTTTTATTTGACCTTTGGTTTTCATTCAAAGAGGTGGAGGAGGGTTTGCGGTAAGCCTCCTCAGATATTTGGAATTTAGTGACAACTATGGCTAGTGGAAAATATTATTGTAACTTTCTATGTTTTCTTTAGTTAATATATTTATCCCTTTTTTGAGAAACGAAAGATATAAATTGTCAAAAATAATATTCAACTTATTAATATTTTTCTATAAAATATTCTATAGTAAAACTATTTGATAACAATATTCATGTTAATAAGAGCATTCTTTGACCATTCGATATATATCATCTTTTTCAAGTTTTGCGTTTTTTATTTTACAATTGAAATGAGACTACATATAAATACAATATTATAAAAATAATGATTGAAATTGGATAGAAGCCTAATATTCTCCCCATATTAAAATCCTGATCAACATGTTCAGTAGTGTACTCTTCTTGATTTAGTTTGGTGTGATTTAAATAGACAAACAGGGGCACAATCTATATAATTTTGGAATCTATCATCAACCTCAACTATCAATCCTCTCTCATAGAAGGCAGTAACTAAAGTCATGAACGTATCTTTTACACAAGATTGCATAAATATAGAGAATAAATAGGGGTTCAACCAATTAGAGTAAAAGTATCATGGCTCCTACTATATAATAAAAGGTTTGGAATATTTTGATACTAAATTTTAAACATTCTTTGGTATGTAATTAGTTATCAATTGTAATTAGAATAAATTTTGAAAATTTTCTCCCAAAAAATAAAGGAATCTATCTTTGTGTTTGGGATAGAATTTTTCTATTGTCTATCTCATATTTCAATAATAGGAACAATTCCCTAATATGTTTTGTCTTAAATTCTATCAATGTACTAATGAGGATAGAATATCATACTTTTTTACTTTAAGAAGCATAAATTAAAATATAAATAATTTATTTGCACTAAAACATGATAGTAGAAGTTTTAATTTTTCAAATAGTATTATTTGGAACTCAAACAAAACTAGGAGCATAATCTACTAATGTGAAAGATAAAATATTACTTAGAAGCTATAATGCAAAAATGACATTCTCCATCTTTGTGTAGTAACACATTTTAAATTTTCCTAATTGTAAATTTAGAATAGTAATCAAATGTATCAACCAAAATGTAAAAGTAAAATTATAAAACAATGATCACAATGAATGCTTTTAAATTTTATATATTTAAAAATACTTAGATTTATTATTACAATTAGAAATAAGCCTTCTAACTTGATATTTAAAAACTATTCAATATAATTTTATTGAAACTTTCTGAATATTAAAAAATATTTATATTCAATCATTTTGAAAATATGCTAACTTAAAATGTATTTGAAAAAAAAATATTATAAAATGATATATTACAATATTGTAAATTTGAATATGATATTATATTTCTCTACAATAAATTTTTATAATTTTTTTGAAACATAAAATCATTATATATAAAAATATAACAAATCAAATCATACAGTTTAATAAATTTTAAATTTATAATAAACAATCTATAATTAAAAAAACCTATACACAGACCAACAAATTCCAGGCCTATTGCTTGATTAAAATATATATTTTGGATGAAAATTCAACTATATCTTATAACAAAACATAGATCTCATAAAAAGTCAGCGATTAGGGCACCTTATTATTGCATTAAAAAGACACCTCAGGCAACTTAATCTATAAATCTATGTATTCCATAGCAGCCCCAAGGACAGCAAGGGATTCACCTCCTGACATGATATCTTTCTCTGGTTGTGATGTGGAATCTCTTGGATGTTCAACGAATTTAGAATCAAGAGATCCAGTGCCCAGAAACCTTAGGAGCTTATCATACTAAGATCGCATATGCTTTAGGTCTGTTTGTGTGGCTGCCAATAGGGATTCGAGCTTAGCAATTTGTTTCAGCAGGACATTAAATTGTTCTTCACAGCCATGGCACAGTTGGTCCTTCAGCCTTGCACTCGCTTCATACATTTTGTTGCCTAAACAGGAGGCAGAAAAAGGAACAATCACAACTACATTTTCAATTTCAAACACTAAAATTTAAGAAATTGAGACACACACATAGAATCTAGAACATTTATATTTTATATTAATTCTTCAAAACATATTCCTTTTCACATACAGAGCTTCGGCTCTGTACTTCTTCCTTTTTCCTCCTTCTGAGAAAATTCTCACTCAACCTCTTACAAACTTCAAGCTTCTGAAAATATCCTGCTGCTCTTGAGAGCCATCGCACCTTTTTCTTATCTCTGTTTTTCATTTTTTCTACTACCCAATATATATCCCACTCTATCATTTTACATCACATCAGGCATTAAAAAAAACAGCAAGATTAATATCTATTAATTACAATACTAAAAGCCTTTAAGAAAGGCCAAAATGGCATCAACCAAAAACATTGAATATCAGTCCTTTAGAATTAATTATGCGCCAACACGAACTCCACTAAGACCATCGACAAAAGTGAGCTTTACCGCTCTACCATGCCAGGGGAGAGAACACCATGCGGTAACTCAGTGAAGCTGCAAGCAAACGACCCAACCGCGAGGGGCACACAACCAGACTGAGGTATCGCGGTGAAAGAAGAGGGGAGAAGGCTGAAGGAAGAGAAACCGCACCACCATAGGGAGGAGAGAGTAAACCGGCGGTAAGGCGGTGTAGACGGAAGATAGTAACCGTGCCATCGCGAGGAAACAAGAGACAGACTGCGGGACGCCGGAGCAACTAACGGAAGGAAAAAAAATGCACTACCGCGGTGAGGAAGTAGGAAGGTCACGATAACACGGGAGACGCAGAACAGAGCCACCGTGAGACCGCCAACAGAGAAGGATCAGCCCACGGGGTGGCGGTGAAGCAGAGAGTGAAGGCCAATCCGCGATGCCGAGAGCAGAACAGAAGAGAGGCGCGGTGAAGTGGTAAACGACCCAAACACGAGGGAAGGAAAGTCAACGCAGAGAAAAGTCTTTGAAATTAATTTTCAAATTATTTCAACTGTTTATTTTTTAAATTAATTTTCATAGATCTATAACAGTTTAGAATTACCCATTTCTCATGTCAGAATTTACCAAACTCGGGAATTCGTTAGTTTCGACAGAGAGAAGCAATTCTTCTCAATAATCTATACCCATGTCTCTTCCTTCCAATCCGAATGAGCCAAACATATCATCATCACCACCATCAGAAGTCCAAATTTGTGGTTGAGCTTTTGAATCGTTTCAGCTGTGGTTGTTGATCCTCTTCTAGATACCCTCTTTTTTTGCACAGAACATCATGAAAAGTTGCAGCAGTGGGGTGAGAGACGATGGTTCCATCGAGGTCATTTGCCAATGCCCTCGACACAATTTCAACTGGAAAGTTGAGAAATGTGCGAGGACATTGACAGATGGTAACACATGCATAGGAAGGGAAGGGCAGATGATGGTAGCAGAAATGGATGGGACGATTGTGCCAAGAATATCATGTACTTCTCCATTTATTTTATGGCATTTAATAGTCATATCATTCTTCCATTCAGGGTGCAGTCATTAAATTTAGTAGATTCTTTCAGTAAATTCAACACGCATTTCATGTGACGGTTTCAAATGTATGCAAAACATTGCATTCTTCATAAACAAACCTTCATGCATTCAGCTGTTTGTACCCATCAATTTTTACGTGAGGATTTTTTGTTTACACATATTTTTGGTTGTCACTGTTGAACGGCTGTCGACATGACACTAACGTCATCTACATCAGAGATCGACGGCTGATCATGATCAGAATAATCCGAGTCACTCTGGACAACATCCTCTTGTGTGAACTGTGTTGTATCACCTGGCCTCCGGGCACTCCACACCAATCTCCTAAATGATGACTGTGCCTATGGAGGACTCTAAATCTAACCGAACTGTCTCGTCACTCGATCATAGTAGAAGGAACACACTATGTGATTATGCTTGGCAACCAAAAATCTATCCAGCTGCAGTCTCCTCATTTGTCTAGTATGATCTGGCCACTTAAGCATAAGCGGATATGGTCTTCGCAAGATCTCATGCTCATCTAGTCGATTAAACCTCACTCACCAAAAGTGTAGATCTTCATACTACCATAGCCGTCGGAGAGGATAACCAAAGCCTTCCAGATACCCTTCTATTGTCGGGCATGGAAAGCCAATAGGGCTGGTACAAGTGATATGCACCAAACACAACACCTATAGAAGTGTATAATGTACCATGTTTTCTAGCTCTCAAAATACAAATCAACCCAAATCATAGTATAGGTGTGCCAGGATACACCGTCCCCAGGCATACATTGTCCTATCCACTACCATATCCCATATTAGGTGTACTAGCCCGCCCTTGAGTTGTGTTGCTCATCGATCTGGAAGGAGAACCAACGCTACAGTGTGCATCATGATCCCCCTCACTATTAGCGTTCATGAGTAAAGTAGCAGGGCTAAGTCGATCCACCTCGCAATTGTATCATCGTGCACTGGCCCGCTGAAGCAATACTGCATGTCTGCCTACCGCTCATGGAATGAACGACCCCTCTGGAGACGCACCCACTCCCCCCAAATAAGGACTCAGAGTATCTAGTGTACGTCCTCTAATGAGATGGTCATCTCTCCCGTGAGAAGGTGGAAGGTGCACATGTCCGCATTCCAACGCTCGCACAATGCCATCAACATGGCATTGTGGTACCTCATCGGGGGCATGAGGCACACCCAATATATAACTACTGCTTGTAGGTGCTATGTATCCACCGCTAACAAAGCGGGGCCTAGATCTCTCAGAAAACTCAATCGTGGCCCACCAAGATGCTAATGACATCATGTGGGAACCTATAAAAATCATCATAATATGCTCTCTAAATCATTTTATCTCTTCAATTCTACTCTAATTCATCATGCAATTGTCCTAATGATGTTCTAGTGTGTTTTTCTAAGGCCCTGGACAGTTTAGAACCCCTTTGGGACACTTTGCAAAGAAACAAGACTCTTTGTGAAAAAAAAGGACACTTTGCAAACAAAAGGGACACTTTGCGAAAAAATTCTAAGATCCTAAATTAACCTAAATAATTATATAAATCATCCTATAATTGAAAAATTCATACAGAAAAGGTACTAGAATTGACTCACCTCATGGTGCCACTCGCCGCTAGCCACTTGGTCGCGTAGTGCATCCAATCTCGCTGGCATGAATCCATGTGTGCTTGGCATCTTTCATTCTCTCCTCATCACTCTCTAAGGCTACAAAAGCTAAATGAACAAGTAAGTGACAACTTACACCATTTTCCTTTCTTTTACTCTATTTCACTTTTTCATATGCCCAGATTGCACTTTTACCATGTTAGACTTTTTAGTGTGCATATTTCTTCAAATAAACCTACTGAGTGCTAGTGAAATCTTTTTTTAATGTCAATTGTTGAGTAAGAATCATGTTTCCAAGCCCTACAATCATCAGTCACCTATCATAATATGGCATGGTATTTGGAAATGTCCTCCGATATGCATGTCCTTATTTGACATGGCTAGATTGCTACCTTGATTCCACCTCCATAAAGCAAGTGAAATTAAGGGGTGGCATACATCTACCCTCGAATATGATCTCTAGGAATTAGATAAGAATATTTTTGCACTTATAATGAGTTTGTGTTGTAGGATACGGTTCCTAATATTGTGGTTTTGCAGATAACTACATTGGGGGCTTCATTCTCCCACCTTTGAATGAGTATCCTTTAAAAAATTATTTACATTTTCTAGAGTGCTTTAGCTTACATATGCATGAAGAGTCATATGGATACTAAAGTGGGGGATAAATGTGTTGAAAAAATTGTATACCTTTGAAGAAAAGGACAATTTGGTGCCCATTTTGGTCCCACTTTAGGTACCCTTGCATCAATCACCCTCCTAAAACAACATTTATAGGCCCCTAAGGCTCGTTTTTTTACTTTTAGGCCTATTTTACCTAAGGAATCATACAACCCTCGATAAACAACATCAAAACTATTCAAATATCACTAATCCCACTTTAAAATCCCTTGGTGGGACAAGGTAACCCAAGTTGGCGACCTAGTCCTTTTTAGAGATTTTTTACATTTTTAAACAGGAAAATATCTCTCTTCCTAAACATTCTTGATGGGTGTCGGCCTCTTAGGTCAAAATTACTGACAATTAGGTATTGTTACTTATAAATACTTGTTTTTAGGTAATTTTCACAACTTTTTGATCATTTTTCACTCTCTCTTGGTCATTTTTGTCACAAGCAACTTCAAAAATCAACTACAAAACATCTTCCTCAAGAAGATTCATCTCTCTCTCACAGCAAAGTTGAATTTTAAGACAACAAACTGGGGCTTTTTCTAGGTCTTCAAGCTCACTTCACGCTCAAGATCTCACATTGCAAAGGGTTGGATATGGATGCCTATGGAGAATCATGGAGAAATCTAGGTTGAGGAGGTGAAACTAACCACCAAATCACAACTAAAGACTATTTTAAAAGTGACTCCATCTTCCATTTTCAGCCTATCTTTAGATTTGAGGTTTGCATCCCATTTGCATTCCTTTTACATACATTTGTAATGTTTTAGGGTTTTTAGGATTCAAGTCTTTCATCATTCAAATCTCTTGCATTCATCTTATTCTAGCACAATGGAATAGGGGTTTGTCTTAATTTTAGGTTTTCCTGGTTCTAGACACACTTAGGGGTAAGGTTGATGCATATTTTCTATCCCTTTCAAAGTTTAAATAAAAACTAGGGGTTTGACCAATGAAAACCTCACATTAGAAACCCAAATATACTCTATTTTGTTGGTGATTTTGTGGGTCTGAGTCTAGATTTCAGTGAAGAAGCAGAGTGCAAACCATAGGCCTCTATGTCCACTTTAAGTTTTTCTAAAAAGTTGAAAGGGACTACGTCACCAATAGTGGTGACCTAGTCGCACTAGAGGTTTTTGTCAAATATTTTAGTGGATTTGAGTACCCAGTTGGTTGGAATGGAGCTTGGAGTAGTTTGCTAGAAAAGGGATGAGGTCGCCCAGCTTGGTGTAAGTGTCCCAAAGGACTCAAAACTCAGATTTTTGAGATTCTCAGAGACTCCTACAAGCTCCACTTCGGTCTACAATACTTTCCAAGTGCACTTGTTTGATTTATTAGGTTATATTTCTTTGTATAGTCTTTATATTAGCTTTGTTGCATTACATCATATGTTTTCCAGTAATATAGATTTCATTAGATTGCATGTAATAGTTAGCTTTATTTACAACATTGCAATAGTTAGCATACTTCATCATAAATATATTTCATCACATTTCAATCCTTAGTATTGAATGAATCACAAGATTTATGCTTTTACAAAGGATATCCATTTCCTTCTTGGTGAAAACACTAGAAAGTTGTAGGGGACCCATTCCTTTATCCCAAAAGCATCAAATTTTGTGGTTCAGATGGTAACATGTGCCAAAAATGAATCTCCAAAAATTCAACATCAAAAACTATCTTCAAAAACTTGTATGAACTCCCCCTTCCAAACATACATCAAAAATTCTCCCAACATATATGTTATTCCAATAGTCTTCTTACCCAATTCTTTTCTCTCACACAACTTCTTAACAATTCTAACACAAAACATTCCCCTAGGCATCTCAAAAATTCTCCAAAATTCTTTTCCTTTGACATCTAGGACAAAGGGTATGTTTGTAACATACTTGTAGGTACTAAAGACGATACATATGTACAAAAGAAAAACTGAAAACAATTGAAAAAATAAAAGGAAACACATAGATAATGTTTATCCGTAGGTGGAGGCACCTTCTAACTCGATGAGAATGGCTTCCCAAGCATATTTTCCTTCATCCCAAATCTCTTGGTTGTAGCAAGCGCCTTATACATTGATTCCAACTCCACCAAGATCTCCTCCCCCTCTTTTAGAGTAGTCAGATTAGGATTTATTTCCATGCTTTTCTACATCCACAAGGGAACTTGACACCAAACTGTGTTAGGTCTTTACCAAGTCCCCAAGCTATCCAAACCGCCTTATAACATCCTCTTTTTGTCTTTGCAAAGTGAAAAACTTGTTCTCCAAGTCTGAAATGGTAGTCCAAGAGGCATAGATTCTATCTTTTGAAAGGTCATAGGCTCCTGAGGCACTAGCTAATTGTGACTCTATTGAATCCCTCAACTCCTTAATGCCTTGAGTGGAATCCAACCATCTCATACAATAAAAGAATAATGTTTGAGATTCATCTTCACATTCCTTCACTTATTTCAAGAATTTCATCACCTTGCTATGTGCAGTTGCACATCTATCCTAGATTTCAAGAAATATTTTCTCTACACATCTTGATTCTACTTCTTTCTCAGTCTTCTCCCTTAGGTTAGAGGTATACTCCTTGAGTGAATCAATGAGAAACATAAAATTCTCAACATGTGTTAGAGAATTGTCAACTATGGTACTAGGGGTAGCATACTATAGATTCTTGATGGCATCATTGATTAGTTTAGTCCCCTTTTGATGGGTGTCTACAATCTCCTTTCTCCTAGAGGCATGAAAAGTATCTCTGAGCTCCAACTTTTGAATGGGTGAGATCTTATTCAGATGTACACTACCTCGATATAATGGGAGTTGTATCAACTGTAGTGGAATTTTTGACATAATCCTCCTTTCTTTTGTTAGAAGACCCTTGAGAGCACTACCAGAGGATTATCCAAATGACTTTGATGGCTCCATGGTCTATTGGGATTATTCTTCATTTATTTCAACTTTAGATTCTTCTTGGTTCTCCTGATTCTCCTCTTCTTCTTCTTCTTCTTCTTTTCCGGAGAGTTTTTCATTTTGTTTTTCTTTATTTTCATCCTCCTTTTCATCCTTGTCATCTTTCTTATCATTTTTATTTTCATCTTAACCTTCTTCTTCTCCATTTTTATTTTTTTCACCTTCATTTCTAGCATCCTCATTTTGCTTCTCATGGTGATCTTCAACATCATCATTGGAATCATTCTTATTTTGTTCTTCATTATTTTCACCATTTGTATTTTTTAGTGTATTTCAAAGGAGTATATGTCTCCGTAGGAGCATGTGTATCATCAACCATAGTCCTTAAAACATCCAAATGTGGAGTCTCTTCTGCATAATGATTATTTACTTCTTCTACAAATTCTTTAAAAATAGGAAAATTAGTTATGGGAGGAATATTTTACTTTGCACCAGTAGCCTTATCTTTACCAAACTCCTTCACTTGAGCTATTCCAGATGACAAAGCAACAATTATCCTAGATTTCTATGCCATGTCTCTCGTTGTATTCGCAGTTTCTCATTTCAACTTTTTTGTTAGTCCTTTTCTATAGCCATAAGAATGTTGACTATTTTCTTTACTCTAAACTATTTTGTGTAAACTTGCAACAAGGTAGCCTTGTCATCCTTACATAAAGAGGGTCCAATCTCATTTAAGGCATCAAATTTTATCTATTTTTAGATTTTACAGCTTCATTCCTTTATTTTATCAAGGTTGTCCATACAACATTAGTCACCTTCTTCTTCATGTTATCCATGTTTGCATCTAAAATGACCATATATTAAATGATGGAATCTATAATTGTTTTCTTATGTTCCTCATCTACTTCATCATATAATTTTTAAGTTTCTTCTAATAATCCATCATGCTCTAGCATATTTTTAACCAAATAATCTAGCTTCATTGGTGAATGAGCTCTTATCGGGGGAGACTTAGACTTCTCTTTCTCTGCCTTTGAAGTGCATTCCTATGCTTTATTTTCCTCTTTCTTCTCAGTATTTTTGTGAACATGTATTGTTAGAGCTTCTTTCTCCTTTTCTATTTCCTCTTCTTCAGAGGTATCCACAATATTGATCTTAGCCTTCCTAAATTCAGTGTTAGACTCTTATGAGGCACCTTCACCACTGGTGGAAACACTGATTATTCTTTTCCTCTTCATTTTTTCCTCTTCTTCTAAACCAAGTCTAATTTACTCTTCCACAACATCACTCAAATTTCATCCTCTTGATGATTTTTTTTTTCTTCCTCCTTCCAGAGGTAGCAGGAGGTGGTACCAAAGGAACATTTTTCCTCTTTGTGGTATGGGTTCTAGGTCCTAAGGGTGCAAACACATCAATTATTGCCAAAGCACTTGGATCCAGCTTCTTCCCTTTAATGGAAGTTGTACCAGATGGTTTTGGAAATGTAGAGGAAAGGGTGGAAACTGATCTTCCTTATCTACATGGTCTAGAGGACTCACCAGATGCTTTTGATTTCCTTTCTACTACAAATTTTCTTAACCTATTTACTTCATCCTCTAAAAGGCCATGCAATCCAAAGTATTTTTCAACTTGTTTGCTTACTCTTTTGGTTCTCTCAGGTGTTGAAGTTTCCAAGTATACTTCAATTGATTTGTCTTCATATGTGTCATGTTTAGGCAAAGATGGGTCTTTGGGACTCCTTAATAATAATTCAATGTATCTCTCAGCCTCACTCTAAACAATCTCATATCCAAGAGGCCTGACCCATTTTATTCTTGGTTCAACTGCCTCTATGATGCATCAATCAATGGATACAAGAAAGGTTATTTTATTTGCATACTTCTCCGCTAACCTTTTAGGAATTCTCTCTCTATCATTCATTTTTGTTTGGAATACTATAAAAAATGTAGTCAATGCATTTCTCTAAGTTTAATAATCTTCAATGTTGTGTAGATAATCAAACATTTGGTGTGTCATTGGTCTACTTCTATCCCAGACAATGTCTCTACTTTCGAGTTGCTCCCTCAAAAATTAGAATAACAAGCATACAATTAGTGCTCCATATTTAGAAGAATACTTCTTTTTTTTAGTTTGATTCAAGTTCTCCAAAAGTTTTTGCTGAAGCAACTCACATAAGTCATAATCCTTCACATTTACCACCATATCATAAGCAACATAGATTACCATTGCAGATGTTGAGTTCTCCCTATTGGTAAAGTAGATCTTGTGTCCAATCATGATAGATGTATATTTCACAACAGGATTGGTTATTTGTTTATTTGTTAGTTCTCTTTTGTCAAATGTGCCACCAGTAAGCTACATAACCATATCATTCTTTACAGAATTTAGCACTAGTATAGGTCTGGTATCACATAGCCCTATTACTACCTTAATCACTTCCTTTGAAATAAATAAGGGTATGTATGTCCACATAAATTTTTCATGCATTCTTCTCAAGGATATCCTCACATAGTTTGCATCCAAATCATTGCTAAAGTTAGGGCACCAGTTCCAAATGTCTAGTTTCTTTCACACTAACTATACATATTCTAGTTTAAATCTAGAAATTCTCTATTATATTTTCATTTTAAATTCTCAAAAGAAGATCATATTTCTCTGATGAACATATTTTTTCTCAAAAAAGCTTATATCATGAAAAATCTCTAACTTATAGTAAAGAATCTGCCATGGAATAATAACATCCATTTTCTAAATCAAGGATGATATATAAAACTAAAAACTAAAAACTAATTTCCTCAACCAAACACTACAAGAATCCTATTGATATCATAGTCTATACTAATTGAAAATCCATATAAAAATTTAATAGGGGACATTATATCTCATCATTTACTATACCATTATATTGGTCTTAAAAAATAGACTATAAAAAATAAATAAAAAACTCATCTAGATGCAAAATATATCACACACTAAAGATCTATTTGTTAAAGGTGACTAGAAAGTTATAAAAATCTTTAGAGTCCACCATGTTTACAAACACCTCGTACACTAAAATTTTCATAAAAGATGATCTTTTCTTCATATAATAAATCTAAATATTAGATACCTTAAACACAAGAAATGAATTATTGAAAAAAAAGAGAACAACTGGTTTCTAATAACAAATTCATTTCATAAATAACAAAATATTAAAAAAATACTCACATCACTTCATAATTCTAAAAAATAGACTTTCTTAGCATGAGTAAAATTTATACCTCCTACAAAATATTTCTCTTATGTGCGAGAAACTTATCATTTATCCCTAATTTGGTGGCGACAAGGTGGAACCACTTACTAAGTGGTATTGGTGGTGACATGTAGGAATCTGATTTGGGGAGATTTCTAGCCATATATCTTTATAAAATTGAACTACATGGGTTGTACTAGGACGGTGGAAAATAAAGGTAGAGTGCTGAATTGTGCAACCTTCAAGATGGTGTGACTATTTAGGTTTTAAGGTCCACCTTTATTATTTTTTTAAACGATTTTTTATTTTTTGAATTAATTGTTTAATTTATATAATTATTTTTTTAAGAAAATTAAAAAATTTAATTAATTATTTTATAGAGATTTTGATTCACACTATTAACATAATAAAATAAAAATTAAATTAAAACACATACAATATATTAGTATATAAAAATAATCTTTTTCATTTGATTTTATTAAAATAAAAATTTAAATTTAAATTAAATATTAAACTATTTGATTTTGCCACTTTTTTATTTTTTAAAATTTATTAACTCAAAACATACATAAATACAAATTAAAATTAAATTTTAAAAAGTAATATTATTATAATTATTAATTAGATTATAATTGTATTCCTATTATTATTAATTATTATAATCATAAAATATTATAATTATGATAAGGATTTGAATCAAGAATAAGATAAAAATTATGATTAGAACTATTTAAAAATTAAAATAAATTAAAAATAAAATATAAATAATAAAAACCACTAAATGCAAGTCAAAATTTTATTCATCTAATATCTTTATTTTAAATCTTGTTCCTAATCTTAATTCATAGAATTTTGTAATGTCACTCTCCAATTGTTCATTGTTAGGATTACTGTTATGACTATAGTTATGGATAGTGTTACAACCATACTTTGGATCAGAAATAGATCTAGCATTAGAATAATGGTTTAGAATTTATTGTTAGGGTTAAGGTTAAGATTAATGTTAGGGTTAGGATTAAAGTTAGATGTAGGGTGTGAGTTAGAATTAGGATTAGGTCATGCAAAAAACCAATTAACAATACTAAAACACTATAATTAACAAAACTTACATTTACTTTTCCCAAATCTAAAAAGAATAATTACAATACTATAAAAACAAGTACCCAAACTACCTCTATTAAATTCAAAAATTAGAAAATTCATGGCTAGAAGAAGATTACATGTCAAACAAGGCCTAATGAAATGTGTAGTGTTAATTGGCTCATTTCCTAGGCAACCTACTACTAGCATATATATTTAATAATATATATAAAATACGCAGATAGATATCTTTCTCAAGGCGCCTATTTTTTAATCAAATTTTGACATAAAAATTGAATAGGCACCTCGAGGGATATCTCTCAACATGAGAGTTAGGATTTACACCAAAATTAGGGTTAGGGTTAGCATGAAGAATAGTTTAGGATTAGGGTTAGGATTAGCATTAGGATTAGGGTTACATTTAGGTTTAGGGTCAAGTTTAGGGTTAAGAGATATAGTTAGAATTAGCGTAATAATTTATATTTATATTTACTTAGGATTAGAGTTATGGTTAAGGTTAATAGATATAGGTAAGGTTAGTGTTGGGTCTAGAGGTATAGTTAGGGTTAGGGTTAGAGTTAATATATAGTTAGGATTAGGGTTAGGGTTAATATTAGGATGAGAGATAAGGTTTGTATCAAAACTAGGGTTAGGGTTATCATCAAGATTAGCTTAGGATTAGGGCTACAATTAGATTCAAGGTCAAGTTCAGGGTTAATAGATATAGTTAGGGTTGGGGTAATAATTGGGGTTAAAGTTCTGTAGGTTAGGGTTATAGTTATGTTTTGGATCAAGTTTAGGGTTAGGATTATGGTTAGGTTGGGGTTAAGAGATATAGTTAAGCTTAGAGTTTAGGTTAGGATTAGGACCAGAGATATAGTTAGGATTAGGGTTAAGCTTAAGAGATATAGTTAGGGTTGGAAATATAGTTAACATGATGATGTGGGTCAGGGTTCGCATCAAAATTAGGGTTAGGGTTATCATCAAGATTAGCTTAGGATTATCGTTAGGTTGGGGTTAAGAGATATAGTTAGGCTCAAGGTTCAGGTTAGAATTAGGACTGAAGATATAATTAAGGTTAGGATTAGGAGATATAATTAAAGTTAGAAATACCGTTAACATTTATAATAGATTTCCTTGACAACCTACTTTATATATAGAAGCTCCACTGTACTTTGAACTCCCATAAATCTTCTTACTTTTGATTCCTTTAGGGTTTTCTTCTAGTTGTTTCGAGTTTAGCTATATCTGTGACAACGTACAAGGAGGCTATGAAAGAAGTACTAAGGGAAAAGTAGATCCGTGAGGCATATGAATCCAAATGTGTATCTAATTCTTCCCTGGTAGCCTATTTATCTTGCTTCTGAGTTGCCATTACACACCCGTCATATTACCTGCTCGTCTTCCTCATCATATCTGGAATACTCTACTATTCATTCCTCCACAGACAATGCATTCGATGGTTTCTTTTCTACAAGTGTATCTGGGAACCAAATCAAACTGATAATGTGGATCCCACCATATCTAACGATCTTTCGAAAGAAATATTTCAGCCATATACATGTACATTTTTTTTCGTTTTGGTTTAGTTTTGTCGTCAAGATAGACATATAAAAAAGTTGCAGATCATACAAATATATAGTCCATTGCATTATTGTTTCTCAAAAAAAACAAAGATTTCCTTTATGAACACAAAAATATATGGAGGCAAGAAAAGTGGAGAACAGTTCAAATAATCATCAGGTCAGTTTATAACTTTCTGTGATGCTAGAGATGCCAATAGATCTGAAGCAGCCTTGGGTGGACAGAGAGTTGGATTCATGACATTGAAGATGTGGTTGAGTCATTTCCGTCTTTTAACTTGTTGATCTATTGAGTATTATTTTTTTACTTTAATTCTTTTCAGAATCCAAAGTTTTCTTATCCTCAAAATGGAATATACTTTTTTAGTGTTAACCCTTGATTTATTAAGAATACAGTTTTTTCCTTTACTATTATGATCAAATCTCAATGAAATTTAGCAGTAATAACAGATTAAATAGGATCTCTAATGAGAGAATACCCAGTATTTTTCTTAGGGTTGTTGACTTGGAAAAACTTCAAGCCAAATATAGATATGTAGATGCGGTTTCTACTTTCAGTAATGATAATTTAAGTAATTCTATAATAATATTTTCTTTTGAAAATCCTTCCAGCAATCACATTCATCGAGCAAGACTAAAATGACTCAACTAGATCTTCAATATCATGAAGCCATCTCCCTGTCAGCCCAAGGTTGTCTAGACTTGATTTGCATCTGTCACTCCAAGGTTGCAAAGGCTTGATTTGCATCTCTCGCATCTAAAAAGACTATGAATCCTATTCGACGGTCATTTAGATTCTACTTCTTTTCCTCCCTCGCATATTTTTCTATTGTATAAAAGTAAACATTTTGTTCAGAAGCAATAATGTAATCAAAAAAATATCTGTCTGATTAGCAATTTTAAACAAATAAATGTTTCATAGATCTCTTTTATCAAAAAAAAAACAAAAGAAAAAATCTACATCTCATATGCTTGGAATATTTCTCTCAAAAGATCATTAGATACAGTAGCATCCACATTGAATGATGCTAATTTGCCTCGGTTCTCTTGGGACACCTGTGGAAAACCATCCAGTGAATGCAATGTTTGTGTAGAAATGAATTTTCCAGATATAATGAGGTAGATGCAAGCAAACTAAGCTCCAGTTCAACTCCAATTCGCTGGTCCATCTCTACCAAAGAACTCTGTTGTAGGTTCTCATGGCAAAAATGTAAGACTGTAGATAACTCTCTATTTTTTTCTTGTTGTTTCTCTTATTAGCTGCCTTAAACGTTCATAAAGGATCTTTGCAGCTGTTTATTTTGAATTTCTGATTGTTTTCATTTTCATTTCCTTCCAAAGTATATTCACGCAGATTTTTCACTGTCCATTCTTTTCTAAATGTCTTTCAAGCATTCTACCTAAGTTTTGATAAAAGGGTAAAATGGGTTTTATAGGGACCCGAAACCACAAAGTTTACAAGATAGAGAAAGGACCACCAATGGTCCACCAAAAAAAAATAGCTGCCCAACAAAAAACAGTAGCAATCAAATAAAAAAGACTAGGAGAGTCAAAAAGAAAAAGACAACAGAAGAACACAGGATTATTTCAGAGACCGAAGGACAGTCTCAGTCTCTACCTCCAACACCTGCATATCAGTGACCCCCTATTTGAAAGTCTGCACCATTTTCGGGGTTAAGGGAACCTTCTGCTTCAAATTAGCTCTGGTTCTTCTAGATATACCACCATCAGTTTCCTAGCTTTTTTCTTTAGTGTCATCAAGATCCACCACCAATGAACCCTACTGGGCTTTATCAAGTTTTTCGGTCATACCGTTGATTATTATTGCATTGTGTCTTGCTATTTTGTGGTTTTGTTTAGCAATAGTTTTGATGTTGATTCTTAAGCCCTCAATCTCATTATCTGTAATCCTGTAGTTGTGGACCGTATCTTTCTTGCCCAAATCCGCAACCTTGACTCCCATTTCCTCAATTTTGCTTTGCAGGGCCCAGTTTTTTATTTTAAGCTCGTTAATTTTGGAGAGAGTCCAGTCCAGGATTTTAGAGTGGGTTTCAGAGTTGGTTTTAGCCAGATAAAGGAAATCCAGGGATGGCTCTTTACCAGCATTAATAGGGGAATCGACATTTTGTAAGTCAAGGGTAGGGCCCTCATAGCGCTCAAAAGTATAGGTAGCGGCTTCCTCCGGCTCAGAAGACTCTTCAGAATAAGAAACAAGACTTTTAGCCTAAGTGGACTTGCCCACAGGACTGTTCTTAGGAGGAGGACAAATGGGCTTAAGCACACTCTAGGTTTTACCTGGGTTCCTGGAAGGGCCAGCTTGTAGACTAGGGTCTTTAGGCCTAGCTTTAGGGCTAGGCATATAATCTGAGCCACTGGGCTCAGTATCCTCATTGTCAATATCAAGGTTGGCTTCTGAGGTAGAAGGGGTGTGCTCATGCAGATAATCAACAATGAGCCTGATTAAACTAGTATGGAGGATAGGGAATCTTTTGGGATTCTTTTTGTTATCCTCCAAGCTTTTCTTTAGAGAGCAAAAAAGATAGTAAGGAATAGAAACCCTAACCTTATGGCGAAAATGGTTGAGGAGGGTGAAGTGGTACCCGTAGACTTTTGTGAAGCGACCATCCATAGTGATATATTCCATGATGGCCTGAAGCACCTTCCGCCATATAGACTTGATGGAATCAACATCAAAATAGTTGTTCGCAATTTTAATCAGGTTCTGCGTCTCCTTATCATTTTTCGGGAATCTGATTATAGCTTCATCCGAATAAGCCCTGTCCCTGAAAAACTTCTTACCATCCATAGGTAAACCAGTGACTTTGGCAATTAAGTCTTCGTTGAGCTCAACATTACTGCCAAATAGAGTCAGATTTCCATCATGCCAGTTCTTGGCAAAGAGCTTCATTGCCTCCATGTCAGAACCATGAAGCTTCTCCCAAAAGGGTAACAGACCTCCGCTTTTTATCTTGTTCCATACCTTTGCATTTTTCATGTGGATATCGTAGTTGTTTAGATCAAATCGCTTTTTATCCCCACCCATATTGGCCAACACAGAGAGAAAGAACCAAACACATTCCTTTCTAAAATTGGCCCCGCCAAATCTAAACACCCACAAAGCATGTGGGGTAAACTTACAATTTACTCCACCGGGCTCGGTACCATTCAATCTAATGATTGTGATGTGAGATATCCAACCTATCCTCACTGAAGGGCTAACACGATGCTTTACCATGTGATCTATCATAATTTAATAGGGCACAGACTTCAACATTTAGATCACTATAATTTAGCCAAGTACACAAATCTTCACGCTTAACTCCTTCATTAGCAAAAATATTTGCAACAACATTGGCTTCTCTATAGGCGTGTGTTATTTTAACTTTTTCAAAACTATCCAATTTTAGTTTAGCTTCATCTATCCAAGATTTGATGGTCCACGAGGGAGGAGACATGCCACGGAGGCAGTCAATTATGTTTTTGGAATCACCTTCCAACCATAAATTTTTAATATTGAGGCTTTGGGCTAAGTTTATAATATGGTAGGCTCCAGCCGCCTCCACCAAATGATTAGTTTGAGAGCCAAGAGGAGAGGTCGTTGCACCCATGAAATTTCCATAGGTATCCCTTATAACTCCACCACAGCTCGCCACCCTCGGATTACCTTTAGCCGCACCATCAAAGTTATCTTTGATCCACCCATCGGGTGGAAAAGTCCAGCAAACTCCCACTCTGTCCTTTTTAATCTTCATTGTAAAACTAGACAGAATGGGGAGTATGTTCCAATCCTTAGCAATGCCAAGATCATAGTTCAAAAACTCAGTATTTGGAATCTTTCTATCCTTCTAGGCCACAACACTAATATTTTCCTTTAGATTCCTAACAATATTATCAAAGACCTAATCTACAAGGGCTTCTTTGTTCCTAAAAATTCTATTGTTGTGTTCTTTCCAGATGCCCTAGGCAATATGAGGAAAAGAAAGCTCCCAAAAAAACCAAAGTAAAGGATTCCTTGTCGGTGCTTTCCATTGGATGAAGAAATCTTCTATGAGCCAAGGAAAAACCCAGGAGAGATTCCACAAACTTTTAAACTTATCCCAAATAGAGGCAGTGAAAGAGCAATGAAGGAATAAATGATTACCTGACTCAGCATCCATCTTACAAAGACAACATCTATTGGGGATTTGAAATCCCTGTTTACACAGGTTGTCAGTCGTTAACAACTTATTTTGAAGTAGAATCCAAAAAAAGATGTTAATTTTAGGAATTAGATTATTGCACCAAGCTTTAGACCAAAAGGGAGGATGATCCCGAGAAGACATGAGCTTAGCAAAGGCAGAAGACACCAAAAAATTACCCGAAGGGTTGTCAAACCAAACCGCACGGTCTTCCAACTGCTTCGAACTAAGTTTAACAGCCAGCGAGGAAATCTGGATCGAGGCCAGAGCTTGACTCACTATGTATAAGTCAACCCATATACCATTCTCACTGTAATCTTTCACAAAAGTACCAAACCTAGCCTTACAGATCACAACCCAATCTCTGAAGGGATTGATATTTATCAGAGGTTCCTTGAAAAGCCATCTATCTTCCCAAAATCTAGTACTATTACCATTCCTAACATGCCAACCAAAGCCTTCCTCCACAATCTTTTTTCCAATAATTAAGTTGTTCCAACATATGGATCCTTTTGGAAGAAGGTGGGGATCCATATTAATAATCGAAAAGCAATTGTTATCCAAATATTTACCAGCCAAGATATCAATCCACTCCCTGGAGGAAGAGAAGATTCTCCAAATTTGCTTAGCCAAAAGGATTTTATTGATAGATCTAATTCTTCTTAGCCCAAGTCCACCGTTATTTTTAGATCTACACACCAAATTCCAATCAATTAAAGGAATTCTTTTATTTTCCTCAACACCCAACCAAAGAAATCTTTTTTGAATTTTTTCAATAGTATCAACATATTTGGCAAGTATCTTAAAAAGGCTCAATGCATAGATAGGGAGGTTCTGAAGGGTGGCTTTGAGGAGCTGCAGCTTACCAGCTTGGCTAAGCAGAGCACCTTTCCAACCAACAAGATTTTTGCTAAATCTATCCACCAATGAAGACCATAAAGCATCAGGAGGTTTCAAACTTAAAGGAAGACCCAGGTAGGTGGCAGGAAGGGTATCCACCTGACAATCCAGAATCCTAGCGATTTTAGTGTGACGATGAGCAGGAGTTTTGAAAAAGAACAACGAGCTTTTTTTACTGTTGATCAGCTGTCCTGAAGCTCTCCCATACTTATCAAGTAGCTGTTTAATAGATTTATCTTTAGTCACAGAAGGCTTACCCATAACCATAGTATCATCAATGAATTGTTGGTGAGAACACACCAAGTTGCTCGAGGATGGTCTGAGCCCAGAGATAACATTACGGTCAATCAGTTTTTTCAAGTTCCTACCAAGGCTTTCAGCCATAATAGTGAATAAAATAGGAGAGATAGGGTCACCCTGCCTGAGACCTCTGGTGCTCTGGAAAAAGGAGGTCGGGGAGCCATTGATCATAACCGATATGGAAGCTGTGGATACCATTTGTTCCACCAAATGAACCACCCTATTATTAAAACTGAAGGCCTTCAAGATTTTAAATAAAAAGACCCAATCCACTATGTCATAGGCTTTTGAAATGTCGAGCTTTAAGAGAAAACCTTCAGTCTTCAATTCAACAAGGGAGTGAATGTTCTCATGAACCGAAACAATAGAGTCGAGAATTTGTCTGCTAGGGACAAATCCATTTTGTTGAGGGGAGATCAAGGAAGGCAAAAAAACTAAGATTCTAGAGGTTAAAACCTTATAAATGATCTTGTAAACAGAATTACAAAGACTGATAGGTCTAAAGGCCTCAAAGTTGTCAGCTTCAGGTTTCTTGGGAATGAGGACCAAGAAAGTAGCATTAAGTTCTTTTAAAAGACATCTAGCTCCGAAAAATTCCTTAACAGCATTAACCACATCCTCTTCAATCAAATCCCAGAACCGTTGAAAGAAGAACAGAGGAAAACCTTCGAGCCCCGGAGCTTTATTCCCATCAAAGGAAACGACAGCCCTCTTAACTTCCTCGTTAGTGGGGATAGTAGTCAAAAAAGAGTTGTTCTCCTGGGTAATAATTCTTGGTATAGCTTCCACCAACTGATCTTGTTCAATTTGGTTTATTTCAGAGCTAGCCGACAGGAGAAGTTTAAAGAACGAACCCGCCTGCCTCCTTATATCTTCATCCTCAGAAAAACTAGTTCCATTCATTTCAATTTGTGATATTCTATTAACATCTCTATGTTTAGAAGCCGATAGGTGAAAAAACCTGGTGTTTCTATCTCCGGTGGATAGCTAAAGAGCTCTAGATCTTTGTCTCCAAAACTCCTCCTCCTTCCCAATAAGGTCGTGCATTTTCTTAAGGATCTCATTCTCTTTTTCCTTATTATCATTCAAGTAACCCTCATTCTATATTTTGAATTGAATGGCTCCTAGATCCATCTGAAATTCGGATTTGATCTTGAATATGTTCCCAAAAGAACTCTTTTTCCATTCTTTAAGCTTACACTTCACTTCCCTTAATTTTTTGGCAACTCTGAACATAGCCATTCCTTGAATACTTATATTCCACCATTTCTTTAATTCCTCTTTAAAAGTAGGATGGGAGATCCATATATTTTCAAATCTAAAAGGGGTGTTCCTCTTCATTTTAATAGGATCCGTAGTAAGACTAATAGGAAAATGATCAGAACCTATTCTAGTAAGAGCTTTCAAGGAGCAGAAGTAGTCAAAATACCAATGATTAGAGATCAGAGCTCTATCAAGTCTGACCTGTATAAGGTTCGTCCCCTTTCTGCAATTAGACCAAGTGAAGGCAGCTCCATGAAGGTCCAGGTCTATCAACCCTTGAGTATCAATAAAATTCTGAAGGTCCTCCTTACTTTCTAGGTTGATCTGGGATCCCCCAAATTTCTCACCATTCATTAAGGGAGTATTGAAGTCCCCCATAACAATCCAAGCTTCTTTATCAAAAATTCTTCTAATGGAAGCTAGTTCCAACCAAAACGATTTCCTCAAACCTTTACCATTAGGAGCATAAATGTTCATTTGAATCCAACTGAAGTTATCTCTTATATGAGTGAATCTAGTAGCTATGTGATTCAGACCTTCCAAAATTGGATCCCCCTTGATGATGTGGCAATTCTAGTAAGTAGCAATGCCACCCGAAGCACCATTAGAATTATTACCTTGGTTACAATAGTATTGAAAGAGTTTCAAATTTTCAATTTTCTCCTTAGGCATTTTAGTTTCTTGAATCAAAAGAATATCCGGTTTGTGATCTCTAACAAAGTTGCGAAGAACATCTTGCTTGTGGGGGCTATTGAGACCCCTAATATTCCATAAGTTGATAATGACTAATATCCATACCAATTTCTACAACAGGTTTAACCCAGTGCAGGATCTAAAAATTTGCGAGTAGGATGCTGGCATAGTCCACGGAATTTGGATTTACATCCATCATTGCATTCATGAGATAACATCTCTTTGTGGTATTCTGTCAAAGTACAATATCTGGAAACATATTGAGGATGATATTTGTCTCCTACGCTGTATTAAGATTCATGGTGATCACCATTGGAACACATTAGCTATGGCAGCCAGTACTCCATTATTTTCATCATCATTAATTTATTTATATAGCTTTCATAGTAACTTTTGATCTCAAAAAGGATAACTTTCGGTGTATTTAATATATATTGATATTTAATATATGTATACTAGTTTATATATTTTTTTGAATTTATGTTTTAAAAAAATGAATCAATGTGGTTGTATTTATTCTTAATTGTTTTCATGAATTGTAAATTTTTTAAAACGAAATATTTAGAATTTTGATCTCAGTTTACAACAAAGTTAAGCACTCTTCTATCTTTGAAGGGTCTATAAAAGAAATTGTTACTTCTTTCACCTAGTCTACTTTGAAAGGGTTTTGCTATCCTTCCATATGCACTTTTGTTGAACTCACTTCAACATGATCATACATTTCCTCTTTCAAAGGGCCTTTTTATACTTCCTATTAAAATTTAAAATTTATTTGAAACAATAATGGCATTACCTTGCTTGATAATTGATTTTGTGACCATTTTTTTGTTGAACATGTCTAATTTTTTTTGTTGTGATAAAGATGTATTGAGAGTTATGCATCCTTGAAACACATATTGTTCTTTTTTGTGATCATTAACAAGGTGGTCATTTCATTGTATTTATTATACTTAAATAACAGATGATCATAGTCATAATACATGTATGACCATTAGTTAGGGTTTAGCTCAATACTTTCATTATGATCTTTCTGTAAATCTACTTCACACATATTCAATTATATGCAAAGTTCTCTTTTGTTCAACCTTGTAATTATGTATTGTTGATTATATGAACTGATTGGTTGGAATAGAATTAAAACTTTCTTGTGCCACATTTGAAATGGGAAATGGAGATAAAAATAGCTATCCTAAAAACACACCCCCTCTGAGTTAAAAAATAAGTGGATTTAGGGCTGAGAAACATTGTGCCTGTGTAGAAATTGGTTCATCAACATATGGAAAGTTCCATGAATGGTTTAAGGCATTATAAGGGATAGTAACAACTTAGAGTAGAAAATTGATGTGTCCAGGCATCCGTTCCAATGCAAGACGATTAAATGAATCTCAGTCATTCATCATATCTTCCACCAAACTCCTTCACCCTGGTATTGCCCTGTCCTTTCTCCAGCGAGCTGTAGCTAAAAAGCTAAAATGAGGCTTCGATTAATAATATGATACTCATTAATAATGACCATAGCACTCTGGAATAAAGTCATAAAATTCCAAACTATTATGTTCTACTTGCATTTGAAATTTAAAAGGAGCCGAAAATCTCATTTATAAATAGCTTTGCATATTAAAATATACCATCCATAAGATCTTTAAGTTATGAATAGATTTACATATTAAAGCAAAAAAATTTAGAGTCCCTCAGTTTAAAAAGAGAAAAAGAAAAGATTCGTAAGTTTTCCTTATAAGCTTAGATTTTAAACCATTTTTTTTAGTATTAGTATCACGTTTATATTTTATTTTGACACATCTATATGAGCTCTTTGTTAGCTTTTAGTTTTGGGTGAACATATTACTCGGTCCACAATTATTTTATTTTACTTTTTATTCAGATAATCAGGATTTCATTTGTTCTAAGAGATGTAGATGTTTCTAACAATTCCAACAACCACAAACAATAAAGAATAATGGTACGTCATCCATTGGTAAGTAATTTTTAACTTTTTCTAAAAAAAAGTAAACAAAACATTTTATTAAAATATTGATTTTAATAAACTAATGAATAATTTATTTTTTCATTTAGGTATAATGAGAAGAATATTAATTGATCACAATTACCTAAATAACTAAAAAATAAATATAAAATTTATTTCGATTTTATTTTGTTTTATTTTTTAAAGTTTTAAGATTTAAATATATGTATTTTGTAAAGTAATGAAAGATAAGAATGGGTTAAATTTTGAATATATTTTTAGAGGAAAAAATAAATTTTGATAGTTACATAAAACATCTCATTAAAATTAAAATAAATAAATAAATAAAACATCTACTTAATTTGTATAATAAATAAAATAATTATCTTTTTTTATATAATTAAACAAAAAAGAGATTATAGGAATAAAAAAAAATTATTTCTTAACCTAAATAATTTGATGAATAAATGTATATTTAAATTATATTCTTTTCCCATTTAATCAAATCATTTAATTATATTTAAAGAATCTTAATAAATCAAATAATGAAATTAATATTTTAAATAATCTTGATAAATATTGATTCATATTGGATTGATGAACTACTTTTACTGATTTGTTAAACAAAAGAGATATTTTAGGAAAAGAATTAAAAAATATTAATTTCATTATTTGATTTATCAAGATTCTTTAAATATAATTAAATGAATTCATTAAATGGGAGAAGAATATAATTTAAATATTATTTCTTAATCTAAATAATTTGATGAATAATTGTATATTTTAAATATATTCTTCTCCCATTTAATGAATTCATTTAATTATATTTAAAGAATCTTGATAAATCAAATAATTAAATTAATATTTTAAAAAATAAAAGAATAATACAATTATACAAACCTTTTTTCATAAGCAAAAGGAAAAAAA
>CM021104.1:228305842-228318093 GCA_007115665.2 Sequoiadendron giganteum | reverse complement strand
TATCATCTGTTGTCATAGTGCAATGGAAAGCTAAGATATATAGCTGTGTATCTAGTTTTTTTAAGTGTATCTACAAACTATTAGAATTTTTTTCAATAGATCTATTAAGAATCATAAAACATGAAAAGAAAGTATTAAAAATATATTGATGTAACTTTTGTCATTGACATGAATTATTTTTGTATTTGACCGTATATTTAAAAAAGTATATATATATAAAGACCTATTGTTCTTACAACATTATTCCATTACTAAACATATATTAAATATTAATATATATAAAATACACCAAGAGTTATCATTATCGAGGTGTCTATTGCACTGAGAAAAAATTATGAAAATAAGCGCCTCAAGAAGGATAACTCTCAGCGTATTTAATATATGTATGCTAGTTTTTTTTTTTGATGTTTTATAAAAATGAATCAATGTGGTTGTCTTTATTCTTAATTGTTTTCATGAATTATTATTTTTTTAAATGAAGTATAATTTAGACTTTAAATTGATCTCGGTTTACAACAAAGTTAAGCACTCTTCTATCTTCGAAGGGTCTATAAAAAAATTTGTTACTTGTTTCACCTAGCCTACTTCATTCTACTTTCATCTCAAACCAACTTGAGACTCTACCTCTAAAGGGTTTTGTTGTCCTTCCATATGCACTTTTGTTGAACTCACTTCAACATGATCATACATTTCCTCTTTCAAAGGACCTTGAATACTTCTTATTAAAATTTAAAACTTATTTGAAACAATAGTGGCATTACCTTGCTTGATAATTTGATTTTGGTGACCATTTTTTTGTTGAACATGTCTATTTGTTTTTGTTGTGATAAAGGTGTATTGAGATTTTTGTGATCCTTGAAACACATATTGTTCTTTTCGTGATCGTTAACAAGGTGGTCATTTCATGGTATTTATTATATTTAAATAGCAGATGATAATAGTCAAGCTCCTACATGTATGACCATGAATTTAGGTTTAGCTCAATACTTTCATGATGATCTTTCTCCAAATCTACTTCCACACATATTCAATTATATGCAAAGTTTTATTTTTGTTCAGCCTTAGTAATAAAATAACCTAAAGTATTACCAGTATTGGAAAATAAGTGATTTTGTGATTTATTCTTTAATATTTTTGTTAAAATAATTAGTTGTTTTTTTTGGATTAAGATAATTTATGTTATCTTGGAAATGTTCTATAAAATATATATTATGATACAAAGAAAACAACTTAATTTTTTAATTATTATTGTGTTTATTAGTGTTACTATCATGGTTTAGATATTCCAAAAATCTTATGCTCTTTATGCTCATCAGTCATTCACAGGAAATGATTCTAGATAATCTAGTTATTTGAGATTCTTGTCCTCCATGAGAATCGGTTGTGTGCTTCTACAATTATAATACATGAATAATACAGTGCATGCCCATAGACAGGTGCCTTCTAGTGTTTCTTCAAATGGAAGAAATATGACTGAGTTATGAGGAGAGGGGACCTTTTCTTTTTCTTTTTTGAAATGCTCTATAAAATATGTACTAGCACTTGCTCCCTGATAGGTGCAATACTTACATACGATAGGTAACATACACTAGTATTTTATCATGTATATGTAGAAGTGGTGTATTTTTTTTGTGGCAATGAGATTTTGTGATCTATAGGATTTGTCTTCAAGGCCTACAAAATGAAAGCAACGGGGTGGTTAGGTGTGTAGATAAGGCATTGATGCAATCAAATTGCAGCACCAATTTTAAGCTTAGAAGTGTGAATTGTGTAATGATTTGTAAGTGCTCGGAGGAGAGTTTTGCAAGAGAGAAATTTGTAACAATGGTAATGATGAACCATGGGAATTCAGGAGAGACAGTAGATAGATAGGAATGAGAGGTGCGTACCTTGATTTAGGAGAGACATAGTTGTTGTAAGCGAGCCTCCTCTCATTTCCTTATGATTGTGAATCGATTGGTTTGCATTTTGGAGTATCTTTCAAAAGAGAATGGTGGTTGAATGTGAAGATCATTTAATGATTGAACTCTAGATATGGCTGTAAATGTTAGTCCTTGCCTATCTATTTTACCAATATCAATTGTTGCTTTTTGCAGTGTTAGGCCTTGAGCTTTGTGTATGGTAATAGCCCACGCCATTGTGAGAGGTATTTGCCTTCTATTGCCCAGGGAAATAGGTATTATCGGTATGCTCTTGGGGTCAAGCTCATTCCATGATGGGCCATTGTAGGTGTCGAACCTTGTTACAACATACATGGGAACATCTGGCGGTTTGGAACCTGGACTATAAATGATTTCAACAACTTCGCTAAGAGCTCCATTCACTAGTCCTGCTTGTGTCCATATGTTGGATGTGAGCATTATGCGTTGCCCTTTACAAAGCAATACTTCCTTTTCAAGTTGTTCATCGTTAGCTGCAGTATCCATTCCACATCGAGTGCTTGTTGCAACACTGATTGCAATTGGACAATTCAATGATTTTAACATTCTTCTATTGTGTAGTCTAACTAAATCATTGGTGGCAAACAAGTGCATTGAATTTTCAAACTCTTCTTTTTCTCTTGATGTGAGCTGCTTGTCTGTGCGTGTCATTAAAAGGTGCCAATCTTCTTCCGTTGCTTCTGCATTACGTATGTTTTGTAATAGTTGATGAAATCTTTGTTGTGTTGAAGTTTCACCTTGTTGACGAAAGACTGTTTGTAAGGTGACAACAGTTGTAAATTGGTTCCACAGTGTTTTTGCAGTTGAGTGGGATGTGTACAGAGGTTTGTCCATAACAGGTGGCAGTTGGGTGAGGTCATCGATCAATATTATAGACACTCCACCAAAGTGTACATTTTGTTGGTGTGGGAAAGCCTCACGTAGTCTTGTGTCTATTTTCAGTAGCAACTTTGGACCTATGAAGCTCATCTCATCTATCAAAATGTATCTTATATGTTTCATATCTTCTTGAAATGTTGTTAATGTCTGTCCTTGTAGTGGGTTCATGTCTTTAATAGGGATTCAGAGCATTGAATGTATAGTTGATGCATGAATGTTAAAGGCAACCACCCCTGTAGGAGCTAATGTGAGCAACTGGCTTTTTTATTCTGGGCTCGTACTTGTGAGTGTTTTTCTTATGTGGGCAATCAAGTATGATTTTCCTATCCCTACTGTTCCTTGAACAACCATGTGTAACAGTTTTTCTGAGGGGCACTGACTATGGTCAATGATAATTGTGAGTGCTATTTTTTGTTGCGCTAATACTTTATAGTCTAGAACATCCAAGTTCCCTGCCATAGTCTCTTCTTGGCTACATGTCTTTTTCATGGGTATGAACTGGGTGGCAATTTCATGAAGATCTTGGGGTATCGCTAGTTGATCCCATTTATTGTTGCTATCAAACTCACGCCTACCAAGCATCTGAAGTTCATTTAGACTTACATTGTTTGAGGGACCCATTTGTGAAAACAATTCCCATTCGTTAAGTTCTATTGTATCCGTTGTGGCCATCTTTGTATCACTCTGATCTTCTTCTTTAGTGGTTTCTTCCATTTCAACTGTATGATTAACATGCCATACATCATATTTGGTTGCTTACATTTGCTTCCAATTTGCAATTATTGTATCCTTAGTAAGCCCTACCTCACTTTCTATTCTTCGAAAATGTTTGTATAATAGTAGCTCGCTCCAAAAAAAAGTTTCAAAGTTGTCTGAGTCCTCCTTTGGGATGCTATAGAACTTTAGGAAAACATTAACAATCCCTTTTACCTCTCTCTCTTTCCATTTGCATCCTTTGCGCCTTGTAAAATAGGAGAAAGATCTTGCAGATTCAAGTAGCGTTATTGTTTCCATTTCATTAGGTCGATTAATGTAGGAATGCAGGTAGGTTGTATGGAGGTGGATTTCATCTATTTGTCTTGTTATTCGTTGGAACACTTTCTGACCAACATTCAAAGACATGAATGGTCGATTACAAACAATGAGCGGTAATTTTTGAAGCATATGAAATGTTTCTTGGGCTCTTATATCACGCTCTGCAACAAGCTCTATCATGAATTTTCAAAATTTTGTGACAGCCAGGTCATCTGTTCTCTAGCATGCAGATATTCTTGTTAACATATCAGTATAAGACTCAGATGCTCTCTCTACTTCTGACGCATACTTGGCAATGTATTTTAGTACAAGTGCTCGTGAGATAACTAATTGGCAATCTATGTTGGCTCTCCATATCAAAAGCATTTATGGATTATGTATGTTTAGCCTATCATCATTTCTTATGGGTCCATATTCTTTCTTCCCATTATCATCATATGATAAGGTAGATACAATATGTTCTTTCCATGGAGCTTTGTATTGACACTGTAGTTGTTTCCCCTTTTTGCGTAAGCATGTTCCCTCTTTGCATTTTGTGTGCCTTTGGACACGGTTTATTATCTCCTCATAGTCATGAGAGGGATCTGTAGCTAATATTTGAGTTGTGTCTAGCATGCATGGGTCATCATGTTGAGGATGGTAGACTGTGTCATTTCTAAGTGAAGCAAGGCGAGGGTTCCAAGCACTTACATACTTGTCGAAGAATTTCCTTGCCTGTTCAACTTCTGTGTTGTTCTCCCAATCAATTTTATCCATGTCTATTGCATTTTCGAGCCATAGGAATCCATGCACATGTGCAGTGCCTCGATGTTGCCATTCATATCTATACCAATAATCTTTCGCACCAAGAAGTTTTTGGATGACCTCTTCATGGAATACTGTAAATCGTTGGTGCACATATAATGATGTGGTGTGGGGATTATTGATTACATTTTCCAAGCGTTGTTTGTTTGTTTTCATTTCCACTACTATGTCATTTGAGAGCAATCGTTGCAGGTCTGGCCACTTTGTGTCTGCTACACTCAATGTGAAGAATAGAGTGGGAGACCCTATCTGGTTGATCATATTTGTTAGGTCATAATGACACTTGTTCCAATATGGTCTTGTGCCTCGAATTGAAGATCCAAAGTGCATGAGCTCTTTAGCTAATTGTGTGTCAAGGAGGTTTTTCAAGTGTGCACAAAGGTTTTCAATAGTTGTGGGGATGTTTTCTTCTACATTTTTTTTAATGAAAACTGCTGTAAGTCCTTGGCCATGGTGTCACAACATAAGATTGAACATAAAATATCAAAACCTTGGATGCCTCCCAAACCTTTGGTCATGGAATTTCATCAAGTGCGGTGCATACTCGTGCATTCAGACTTCCCTAATCTATGGTTGCATTTGTAGTGCAACCCCATTGGGAAAGAGTGTTGGAAATGCCATATCAAACAAGCATTTGGTATTGTATTCATTTATTGGTGATGAGTTCATCTCGGGCCAATCTATAGTGGTATTTGTGTTGTCCTCAAGCTCTAGTGCTTGCTTAATAATTTCTAGCTCGCGACGTCTATTTGGAAACTTAGCCATAAATGATGATGTGTGTACTATTCTGTCATCAATTTCATCTTCATCAATGGTGTTCCCACTATTTGGCACCTTTGTACATTCGCTAGTAGCAATGGTGTGCAACATGCTTGAATTATCCGTACTAACTTCAGGAATTTGAGCCAAGCCATCAACACTTATGGTAACATCATTATAGTATGGGTCATATTTCACTTTGTATTGCAATGCATCTCTAATGTGACATCTAGTTACATAACAATCATAGAAATTTCCTGTAGTGTGTAGCCTTCAAACTATGAGCACATCCAAGTCTTCTATCCTTCGAGGGAGAACTTTTGTAATGTTTTTGATATCTTGTGGGAAGCTAATTGTTTGACCGCTATATTTATACTGCCCTCCAAGAGCATGGGCTACTTGTAGTACTGGGTTCACTCTAGCAATGAGCATTTCCTCCACTTGGGTCAGTCTTTTTAGCACAACAGGTTGCTCTCCTGGGTCCATGTTGTTGAGTGAGGAGATTCGATGTATACCTCTCTCATTAAAACATCTTTTGCAAGTAGCATGAGTGTTCGATGAATGAAGAAGCATGCCTGGGTAGTTTTCCTTGCATATAATGCATGTTTTCCTATTGGAAAGTGCATCTATCTTTTGTTGAAAGCTTTTCATTATTTTTATGAAGGTAGCAGTTTTGTTGAATGATGTTCGATCTTCTATATCTTGTTGTGTTTGCATATGTTGACCTTGACATGTTTGTTTTTGTAAATTTTTAATGTGTTTCTTTGTTGTTATTTCATCTCTATGATGAGCATAGTAATTGTGGTTTCTCTCATGATCACGTAGTCTTTGTCCTTCTCTTTGGTGGGGTTCAATTTGGCTAGAGTGAAACTTTTTCATCCGCCTTCGAGTGGCTATCACTTCTTTATGTCGAGCATAGTAATCTTGATTTCTCTTTCGGGTTTGTTGTCTTCTAATCTCTAGTTGTTGCAAGCAAGCTTGGCTTGTTTCAGGGCATTGGTCTGCCATCTGTATTGTGGGAATGCAAGGATGAATTAGTAATAAGGGAAGCATAAACACACTTGAAAAACTATATGTGGCATGAACACAACATATGTAAAGTGTACAATGCTAAAAGAAGTACATTTTGAATATTTATAATTCCAAACAAACACACACACACCCATACACATATATAATGGACAATTATCCTAATTTAATGTTCTCCACACAATTCAAAAAAATTGCAGGAAGGTATATTAAGGTAAAAGAATACAATTTCTTAGTTAAGCAACCCAATTAAATATATCTATGAAAAAAAAAATAGAAATCAAAAATTACATATTCAACTCATAGTTTTTAGAACTAATATCTATTAAATTGTAGTTTTAAGATAGTTTTAGATGACATCATGTTAAAATAACCGAGTCCTGCAATGGTAGAAGAAGTAGATTCCACATACATATAGACATAAGAAAACACATATAGATTGCTACTTTTATTTTACTGAGATTTTACTATTATAGTTATACTTCAAACACACAATATTGAAGGGAGCAGAATTATTTTTTGGACAAGACACATGTGGTTGGATACTTGACTACATTTTGTCACTTGAACAAAACCATCAACTATAATGCTATCTTATAATAGAATGTATTGATCGTATGGTTTTTGATTAAGGAAAAATTAGGTTTTGAAGGGACCGGAAACCCTGTACAAACAAATTTTGAAAGGATCTGGAACCCTGAACCAAAAAATTGTCCTAACATAAAGACCATGAGAGCATAGAGAACCATGGGTAAAAAAGGCATTGAAAGCCAATGAACCACAACCAAAAAGAAAGTTGCAAGGAAAACAACTTGCAACCAGCCAAAAAGCAGACCCCAAACAAGAACCATCAAGATTTACATTTAGAGCTACTCTTGCGGGAGCGGAGAGTCATGTCAAAAGAAGGATTAGAAGATTTAGCTTCCTTTCCCTTTATATAAATCCAATCCTCTTCCACTTGCGCTACCCCACCAACATGGTAATCTTGCATAGCATAATCAAGCCCACCATTTGAGATACCCGGAGAGGATGCCCCTAGACCCTGTGATTCCAAATCAACAACCATAGAAAGACTCCTATGCTGCTCAGATTTCTTCTCAACTGTATAATGTTGTTGGCCATTCTTGTCACTACACATTTCTTTGATATTAGAAAGTAAGATATTGCTCTCTGTAGTGAAGTCAACCTACTCAACCTTTGTGATAGTTGCCTTCAAACATTCTTCATTATTGTATGTTTCATTTCTACATGTCAAAGTAAACAAGTATTTTTTGTTCAACACGTCTCTTATTACCTACTGAGTATCCCTTTCTATGTCATCCTCAAACTGTAGAGGGTATAGCTTCTCTGTAGACATTTCCATGAGTTTTGATGCTCCTTCATTGAATGCAACTGCCCATAGCATATCTATGTGGTCCTGCAGCCTTATTTGTAGTATGTACCTATAATTACAAGAGGTACATGCTATGTGACACTTTGAGCAAAACCACTTTTCATCTTTAGTTTGCACCAATATTTTCTTGCACTGTTTTGCTCCCGTTACATTAGGGCATGTTGGATAGCAAAATGATTCAGATTTTATGAACAACAATGTTGCATTTATTGTACATTGGAGATGATGCACTCTATGTAGCATTTTTTCTCGAACATCCCTAATTGTTATTCTTGTGGCAGGCATGGATGGATTGCTAAACTTTGTTGAAGGTGATAGAATATTAGCCCCACTTCATTCAAACCAAGTTTGTAGTTGTTCTTTCTCTTGTATGTCAAGGTCTATAAATAAATTTTTATTGCTTGATGTGCTCAAGACCTTTCCATTGTACTCACAGACTCGTCTATTTTTAATAGCGAGAATAGTTGGTTCTTGTATGTGATACTTTTGTTGAAGATGAGCACCTTCCTTCTGTGCTATTGTTCCCCATAGAGTGATATCTATTGTTGCTTTAGACATGTCCAATAAGGATATCATGCACCTTAGGACCTCTGCCCTATCTCTTCTCCTAATTGTCAAGCTTGGACTGACACAAGTGACAACTCCAATAACATCAACAGTTGAATTGTTACTCTTCTTTGCAAGTTCATTGATAGGTGTAAAGGAGAATAAGTGTTTTGGAATAGAATGGTCATCTTCACAAAGAGTGACCTTTGACTCTATTGACAAGGAAATTTCTAGGCCACTATTTAACTTGTTGTAAAGCTTATTAGTAGCCTTTACTGCACCACCAGATAACATATAGTTTTTTCCAATAGTAATATTTCCATAATGAAGATCAACAACTTCATTGAAACAAGTCACACGTGTTTCAACCCCTTCTATGTCAATGATGTCGAAGGTGAAAAGTTGACCTGTACCTTTTTGGGTATTGTACCAGTGAATATCTTTTTTGGCA
Source organism: Sequoiadendron giganteum (assembly GCA_007115665.2). Classification (NCBI taxonomy): domain Eukaryota; kingdom Viridiplantae; phylum Streptophyta; class Pinopsida; order Cupressales; family Cupressaceae; genus Sequoiadendron; species Sequoiadendron giganteum. Next base: position 228,309,257 of record CM021104.1, on the reverse strand, counting down.
GTCACACGACCCTTGATATTCCATCTTGGTTGAAAAGGGTTCAAACTTTTAATAGGCGTAATTGTGACTAGTGCTTCCATTCCACCCCTAGAAGGATTCACACCAAATAATCTTCTCGTAGGAGTTGATACTCTAGTACTGCTAGTTGTCTCAGGTTTTACATGTGGATCTGAGGAATTTCCCATTACCTATTCTATATGGTGCTCTTCTTCCATATAAAGTGAAGTAGGTTCACCAATTATATCCTAGTTTGTAGAAACAATCTCAAGGTTCACAATGACAATCCACCTATACATGTGCAACACAAGAATAAGAATTAGCAATATAAGGAACAAGTTAAAAATCTCATAATATTTTCTTTTAAAAATTTGAGAATTCCTTTACTCACCGAGACCCACTTGACTTCGGACTATTATATTTTGTCAACCGTATTATCGTTCCAACTAAAATTTCACCTGAGGCTATGTAATGATTGTATTTTTGTGGTAACGATGCTTTTAGTTTGTAGGCCCCATCAGATATTTCTACCTTGTAGTGGTTGTTGCATTCATGCCCATGTATAAAGTTGGAAATAGATAAAATCTGCACATTAGGTTCACACCCTTGATTCCCATCATGGATAAGTTTAATTGCATTTGTGGTTAATATTGTAGCCATGGTCTATAGAAGTTGACTAACCCTGCAAAATTATACCATGTGTAAGATAGTGTTTGAATAGGATTGGCATATGTTTTTGTTTCAAAAAACATATACATCAACATATTGTTGAGAATAAGAATACACAAGTGTTGAAGTACGTAATAGTCAAAAAATATGAAATTGTGAGGAGCAATATTTTCCTTGAATATGTACTATAATTTATATTGAATAAAATTAGTGCTATTCAGAACAATTTGCACAATCGTACTACAATGCAAACATAATATATAACAACTAAGGTTTCAAATATAAGGTCCACCACTAAAACCATTTCGCTTTACATATTACTATTTTGGCATCTTCATTTGGTTTCCAAAAAAAATATAATGTGTATAATGTTAGTGATATTGGTCAACATCACAATATAATAACTAACTTCCAACAAGTTAGTTGAATTTCTAAGACCATATATCACTCAATAAAACTTGGAAACCACATTTTTTCTCAAATGCGTTGGCCACTCCAAAATATTCACGATACTTTAACCCATAAAAGAAACCGTAATATAGCTCAAGGGCTTCACTTGTTACATAAAATTTCCAAACTACTTCTTGCACCAATTAAACTCCATGTTCCTGCACATCACATACACCTTGCCTTGTTCACATAGCTTCCTCAAAATTCTCAATATTAAGCTCAATGTTGTACATAGGTAAATGTTGCAAGGGTGAATTTTTACAATGATGTTTAAATATATCATCATTTTTAGCAACATTGTAATATACATTTGTTAGACTTAAGGTTATAGTTCAAAATAATATTGAAAATAATGGGACACAAGTACTACAATAAGTTCTATTCATTAAAATTAGAACTATAGAGATCAATATGTACAATGGCATTACAATATAAACATAATATATAACAACTAAGGTTTGAAATATAAGGTCAACCCCTAAATCCATTTCACTCTACATATAGCTATTTTGGCATCTTTTGACATCACAAAAAAGTAACTTCCAAGAAGTTATTTGAACTCCCACTAAATCCATTTTTCTATACATATAACTATTTTGGCTTCTTCATTTGGCTTCACAAAAGCATCTAATTTGTATCATGCTAGTAATCTCGATCGACAATCACAAAAAAGTAGCTAACTTCCAAGAATTTAGTTGAACTTCTTGGACCATATATTAGTCAATAAATCTTGGAATTCGCGCTTTAGTTCAAATGCATTGTCCACTCCATAATATTCACAGTACTTTAATTCACGCAGGAAACCATAATATAGATCAAGAGCTTCATAGGTCGCATGAAATTTTTGGACAACTTCTTGCACCAATTCAACTTCATGATCTTGCACATCGCATACATCTTGGCTTGTTTGCATAGCTTCTTCAAAAATTTCATGGCAACTTGTCAAGATATTGTTTGAAAAAGCTTCAACATTGTTGTGAGGAAAACCCAACCAATCCACAGATGTCGAGTCAGTTGTTGATAGAGGTAACTCATGGGTTCGTGGTGAGGGTGTATTCAACTCAGAATCACTGCTTGAAATAGTAATAACATCTTTAGATGCTCATGCATTAGCCATATCCTGAAACTATAATTCAAAATAGAAACAATAATATTAAGAATATTATTCAATAAGACCCAAACTACAAGCATATTACACACACCATTACGACCTGTTTTTCTTTCCATAATCGACCCTATGAGGTGTGCCATCTTATTGGAGTGTGTCATTTTTTTTTCTAATAGTGTGTAAGGATCCATGATATAGCAAATAAAGCTTACATTGCCAACCACAAAAGTTGTCCAATCTAATTCTTGTAAATCTCATCTTTCATAAATTCTCAAGTTTGTTTCATTCAATATTTTATGTTCAATTATTATTTTATTATGTTAATTATTATTACTAATTTCCTACATATTTTAAGGAATAAGAATTACAAACACATTTTGATTTAGAAAAGTCTAAAGATTATTATATAATTTCAATTGTTTATTGAAAAATAAGATATTCTAAAAATATTTTTTTATATAATTTTTCGTCACTTTAAATCCATATTATTGATATATAATATCATGCTAATTTAACTATTTTCACATACTCACTCTACATATATCTATTTTGGCATCTTTCAACATCACAAAAAAGTAACTAACTTCCAAGAAGATAGTTGATCTCCCACTAAATCTATTTTGCTCTATATATAACTATTTTGGCTTCGTCATTTGCCTTCACAAAAGCATCTAACTTGTATCATGCTAGTAATATCGATTGACAATCACAAAAAAGTAGCTAACTTTGAAGAAGTTAGTTGTTCTTGGACCATATATTAGTCAATAAAGCTTTGAATTCATGGTTTAGTTGAAATACATTGACCACTCCATAATATTCACAGTACTTTAATTCACACAAGAAACCATAATATAGCTCAAGAGCTTCATAGGTTGCATAAAATTTTTGAACAACTTCTTGTACCAATTCAACTTCATGATCCTGCACATCACATACATCTTGGCTTGTTTGCATAGCTTCTTCAAAAATTTCGTGGCAACTTGTCAAGATATTCTTTGAAAATACTTCAACATTATTGCGAGGAAAACCCAATCAATCCATAGATGTTGAGTTAGTTGCTAATAGAGGTAACTCATGGCTCATTTGTGGTGAGGGTGTATTGGACTCAGAATCACTGCTTGAAATAGTAATAACATCTTGAGGTGCTTGTGCATTAGCCATATCCTGAAACTATAATTCAAAATAGCAACA
>CM021104.1:228293541-228305742 GCA_007115665.2 Sequoiadendron giganteum | reverse complement strand
TTGTTTAAAATCATTAAAATTTGTTGTGTTGGTTGCCTATATGAAGCCTAAGGTTTTTATATATTTGGTGGATAATGATAGAATATATGTAGAAGTTGTTCAAAACTATGGGATTATGATTTATTTCTTTTATAGATCTTGCTAAGAATATTATACCTTTTAAAGTATTAAATTGAAAGAAATTAAAAGCAAAAGTACAAGGAGAAAAGACTTGTAAAAGCTTTGAAAACTATTAACATCATACTTAGGATTAGAGTTATGGTTAAGGTTAATAGATATAGGTAAGGTTAGTGTTGGGTCTAGAGGTATAGTTAGGGTTAGGGTTAGAGTTAATATATAGTTAGGATTAGGGTTAGGGTTAATATTAGGATGAGAGATAAGGTTTGTATCAAAACTAGGGTTAGGGTTATCATCAAGATTAGCTTAGGATTAGGGCTACAATTAGATTCAAGGTCAAGTTCAGGGTTAATAGATATAGTTAGGGTTGGGGTAATAATTGGGGTTAAAGTTCTGTAGGTTAGGGTTATAGTTATGTTTTGGATCAAGTTTAGGGTTAGGATTATGGTTAGGTTGGGGTTAAGAGATATAGTTAAGCTTAGAGTTTAGGTTAGGATTAGGACCAGAGATATAGTTAGGATTAGGGTTAAGCTTAAGAGATATAGTTAGGGTTGGAAATATAGTTAACATGATGATGTGGGTCAGGGTTCGCATCAAAATTAGGGTTAGGGTTATCATCAAGATTAGCTTAGGATTATCGTTAGGTTGGGGTTAAGAGATATAGTTAGGCTCAAGGTTCAGGTTAGAATTAGGACTGAAGATATAATTAAGGTTAGGATTAGGAGATATAATTAAAGTTAGAAATACCGTTAACATTTATAATAGATTTCCTTGACAACCTACTTTATATATAGAAGCTCCACTGTACTTTGAACTCCCATAAATCTTCTTACTTTTGATTCCTTTAGGGTTTTCTTCTAGTTGTTTCGAGTTTAGCTATATCTGTGACAACGTACAAGGAGGCTATGAAAGAAGTACTAAGGGAAAAGTAGATCCGTGAGGCATATGAATCCAAATGTGTATCTAATTCTTCCCTGGTAGCCTATTTATCTTGCTTCTGAGTTGCCATTACACACCCGTCATATTACCTGCTCGTCTTCCTCATCATATCTGGAATACTCTACTATTCATTCCTCCACAGACAATGCATTCGATGGTTTCTTTTCTACAAGTGTATCTGGGAACCAAATCAAACTGATAATGTGGATCCCACCATATCTAACGATCTTTCGAAAGAAATATTTCAGCCATATACATGTACATTTTTTTTCGTTTTGGTTTAGTTTTGTCGTCAAGATAGACATATAAAAAAGTTGCAGATCATACAAATATATAGTCCATTGCATTATTGTTTCTCAAAAAAAACAAAGATTTCCTTTATGAACACAAAAATATATGGAGGCAAGAAAAGTGGAGAACAGTTCAAATAATCATCAGGTCAGTTTATAACTTTCTGTGATGCTAGAGATGCCAATAGATCTGAAGCAGCCTTGGGTGGACAGAGAGTTGGATTCATGACATTGAAGATGTGGTTGAGTCATTTCCGTCTTTTAACTTGTTGATCTATTGAGTATTATTTTTTTACTTTAATTCTTTTCAGAATCCAAAGTTTTCTTATCCTCAAAATGGAATATACTTTTTTAGTGTTAACCCTTGATTTATTAAGAATACAGTTTTTTCCTTTACTATTATGATCAAATCTCAATGAAATTTAGCAGTAATAACAGATTAAATAGGATCTCTAATGAGAGAATACCCAGTATTTTTCTTAGGGTTGTTGACTTGGAAAAACTTCAAGCCAAATATAGATATGTAGATGCGGTTTCTACTTTCAGTAATGATAATTTAAGTAATTCTATAATAATATTTTCTTTTGAAAATCCTTCCAGCAATCACATTCATCGAGCAAGACTAAAATGACTCAACTAGATCTTCAATATCATGAAGCCATCTCCCTGTCAGCCCAAGGTTGTCTAGACTTGATTTGCATCTGTCACTCCAAGGTTGCAAAGGCTTGATTTGCATCTCTCGCATCTAAAAAGACTATGAATCCTATTCGACGGTCATTTAGATTCTACTTCTTTTCCTCCCTCGCATATTTTTCTATTGTATAAAAGTAAACATTTTGTTCAGAAGCAATAATGTAATCAAAAAAATATCTGTCTGATTAGCAATTTTAAACAAATAAATGTTTCATAGATCTCTTTTATCAAAAAAAAAACAAAAGAAAAAATCTACATCTCATATGCTTGGAATATTTCTCTCAAAAGATCATTAGATACAGTAGCATCCACATTGAATGATGCTAATTTGCCTCGGTTCTCTTGGGACACCTGTGGAAAACCATCCAGTGAATGCAATGTTTGTGTAGAAATGAATTTTCCAGATATAATGAGGTAGATGCAAGCAAACTAAGCTCCAGTTCAACTCCAATTCGCTGGTCCATCTCTACCAAAGAACTCTGTTGTAGGTTCTCATGGCAAAAATGTAAGACTGTAGATAACTCTCTATTTTTTTCTTGTTGTTTCTCTTATTAGCTGCCTTAAACGTTCATAAAGGATCTTTGCAGCTGTTTATTTTGAATTTCTGATTGTTTTCATTTTCATTTCCTTCCAAAGTATATTCACGCAGATTTTTCACTGTCCATTCTTTTCTAAATGTCTTTCAAGCATTCTACCTAAGTTCATAATGACTAATATCCATACCAATTTCTACAACAGGTTTAACCCAGTGCAGGACCTACTAATTTGCGAGTAGGATGCTGGCATAGTCCACGGAATTTGGATTTACATCCATCATTGCATTCTATGAGATTACATCTCGTTGTGGTATTCTGTCAAAGTATAATATCTGGAAAAATATTGAGGATGATATTTGTCTCCTACACTGTATTAAGATTCATGGTGATCACCATTGGAACAGTTTAGCTATGGCAGCTACTACTCCATTATTTTCATCATCATTAATTTATTTATATAGCTTTCGTAGTAGCTCTTGACCTCAACCAGTCATTCTGTTTTCTGTCGTATTAATACATATTTAATCATGGCTTATAAGTTTTTTTATACAATTACAATAAGTATGAAAATAAAATTGAGTCGCTAGCTTTATTAGCTTTATAACTTTTCGGCAGCTTCACGATTCTGTTATAGATAGTTGCCAACCATTCACCAAAGCCAATGGCGTGAACATTTTTGAGTACGCCAGCTATGATCCTGGAACAAGTAGGATGTTCAACGAGGCCATGACTGCTCACACAAGCTCTACAATTGCTGACTAAAGGTCGGTAACCATCTCCATCTCCATTAACTAACAATTTCTTTCTTTCGGTATTGTATGGTTGGACAGTTGTAATATACATGCGAAAAATTATTTTATAAAAAATGGAAAGTCTGTACATATTTCGCATGGTTTCTTACAAAACTCTTTTGTCCTACCAATCTACAGTTTTAAGTCTACTATTTGTATTTTGAATTTCCGTTTCAATCTAGTTTTCCTGGCCTTGTTATTACCTATCCTGACTAGTTTTTAATTTTTAATTATTCCCATTCACTCAGAATTTCATGAATTGAACAAATATTTGATAACACAGTTTACAAGTGCAATGTTTAGTAAACTTACAATGCGGTGATGGAGTGTTGAAGCCATGTAATGTATTTGTCCAATACCTTAAAAAACAGTCAATTTCTTATACAACTTACCTTCACAAATATCTCTCCCAAGATGCAAACTGTTCTAAGTAAATTCAATTTTAGTTTCAACTTCTAACAATAAAAAATAAAACTTACACTTACAGGTTTTATGCAGCTCTTGCTCAAATCTGTAATGATTTACAATTGTTACATATATCATCTGCTGTCATATTGCAATGAAAAGCTAAGATATGGCTGTGTATCTAGTTTTTTCAAAGTTTATCTACAAATTATTAGAATTTTTTTCAATAGATCTATTAAGAATCATAAACCAAGAAAATAAAGTATTAAAAATATATTGATGTAACTTTTTTGTCAGTGATATGAATTATTTTAATATTTGACAGTATATTTAAAAAATATATATATAATGACATATTGTTGCTACAACTTTATCTACTAGCATACATATATTAAATATTAATATATATAAAATATGTCAAGTGTTATCATTATGGAGGTGTCTATTGCACTGAGAAAAAATGATGAAAATAGACACCTCAAAAAGGATAACTCTGGGTGTATTTTATATATATTAATATTTAATATATGTATAGTAATTTATATATTTTTTTGAATTGATGTTTTTGAAAAATGAATCAATGTGGTTGTCTTTATTCTTAATTGTTTTCATGATTTATAATTTTTCTGTCATTCCATGTACACTTTGTTGAACTCACTTTAACATGATCATATATTTCCTCTTTCAAGGGCCTTGCATACTTCATATTAAAATTTAAAATTTATTTGAAACAATGGTAGCATTACCTTGCTTGATAATTTGATTTTGGTGATCATTTTTTTGTTGAACATATTAATTTTTTTGTTGTGATAAGATGTATTGAGAGTTATGCATCCTTGAACACATATTGTTCTTTTTGTGATCATTAACAAGGTGGTCATTTTTCATTTATTTATTAACTTTAAAATGAGATGATCATAGTCAAGGCCCGTACATGTATGACCATGAATTTAGGTTTTAGCTCAATACTTTCATTATGATCTTTCTCCAAATCTACTTCACCACATATTCAATTATATGCAAAGTTTTCTTTTTGTTCAACCTTTGTAATAAAATAACCTAAAGTTCTACAGTGTTGGAAAATATGTAACTTTGTGATTTATTCTTTAATATTTTTGTTAAAATAATTAGTTTCTTTTTGTGGATTAAGATAACTTAAGAAATTATCTTGTGAAAATGCTCTATAAAATATATATATTATGATACAAAGAAAAAAATAATTTTAGATATTCCAAAATCTTATGCTCCCATAGATAGGTGCCTTCTAGTGTTTCTCAACATGTAGTGATTGATTGGAATATCGTAGGATCTTTTTTTTTGAAATGTAGACTAGCCTCTTATCTATCTATAACTGAGGTTTGGAAGTGTGACTCATCATGCAACTTGCCATCAAGCATCTCTGAAGTGTGCATTGATAAGAATGACCAACAACATTATACGGTTGAGAAGAAATCTGAGCAACATAGTAGTCTTTCTGTGGTGGTTGATTTGGAATCACAGGGTGTAGGGGCATCCTCTTCGGGTGTCTCAAATGGTGGGGTTACTTATGCTATGCAAGATTACCATGTCGGTGGGGTAGCGCAAGTGGAAGAGGGTTGGATTTCTGTAAAGGGCAAGGAAGCTAAATCTTCTAAGCCTTCTTTTGACATGACTCTCCACTCCCACAAGAGTAGCTCTAAATGTAAATCTTGATGGTACTTGTTTGGGGTCTGGTTTTTGGTTGGCTGCAGGCTGTTTTCCTTGCAACTTTCTTTTTGGTTGTGGTTCGTTGGTTTTCGATGCCTTTTTTACCCATGGTTCTCTATGCTCTCATGGTCTTTATGTTAGGACAAATTTCTGGTTGAGGGTTCCAGATCCTTTCAAAATTTGTTTGTATAGGGTTTTGAGTCCCTTCAAAACCCGCTTTTCCTTAATCAAAAACCATAGGATCAATATATTCTATTATAAGATAGCATTATAGTTGATGGTTTTCTTCAAGTGACAAAATGTATTCAAGTATCCAACCACATGTGTCTTGTCCAAAAAATAATTCTGCTCCCTTCAATATTTTGTGTTTGAAGTATAACTATATTAGTAAAATCTCAGTAAAATAAAAGTCACAATCTGAATGTGTTTTCTTATGTCTATATATATATGGAATCTACTTCTTCTTCCATTGCAGGACTTGGTTATTTTTACATGATGTAATCTACAACTATCTTAATACTACACTTTGATAGATATTAGTTCTAAAAACTATGAGTTGAATATGTAATTTTTGATTTTCTATTTTTTTTTTTATAGATATATTTAATTGGGTTGCTTAACTAAGAAATTGTATTCTTTTACCTTAATATACCTTCCTCCAATTTTATTGAATTGTGTGGAGAATATTAAATTAGGATAATTGTCCATTATATATAGGTATGGGTGTGTTTGTGTTTGTTTAGATGTATAAATATCCAAAATGTACTTCTTTTAGCATTGTGCACTTTACATATGTTGTGTTGATGCCACATATATTTGTTCAAGTGTGTTTATGCTTCTCTTATTACTAATTCGGCCTTACATTCCCGCAGTATAGATGGTGGACCAATGCCCCGAAACAAGCCAAGCTTGCTTGCAACAACTAGAGATCAGAAGACAACAAACCTGAAAAAGAAACTGGGATTACTATGCATGACATAAAGAAGCGATAGCCACCCGAAGGTAGATGAAAAAGTTTCACTCCAGCCAAATCGACCCCCACCAAAGAGAAGCACAAAGGCTACGCGATCGTGAGAGAAACCACAATTACTATGCTCATCATAGAGAGGAAATAATAGCAAAGAAACACATTAAACATTTAGAGAAACAAACATGTCAAGCTCAACATATGCAAATAAAAGAAGACATAGAAGATCAAACATCATTCAAAAAAACTGCTACATTCATAAAAATAATGAAAAGCTTTCGACAAAAGATAGATGCACTTTCCAATAGGAAAACATGCATTATATGCAAGGAAAACTACCTAGGCGTGCTTCTTCATTCATCGAACACTGATGCTACTTGCAAAAGATGTTTAAGTGAGAGAGGTATACATCGATTCTCCTCACTCAACAACATGGACCCAGGAGAACAACCTGTTGTGCTGAAAAGAATGACCCAAGTTGAGGAAATGCTCATTGCTAGAGTGAACCCAGTATTGCAAGTAACCCATGCTCTTGGAGGGCAGTATAAATATAGCGGTCACACAATTAGCTTCCCACAAGATATCAAAAACATTGCAAAAGTTCTGCCTCGAAGGATAGAAGACTTGGATGTGCTCATAGTTCGAAGGCTACACACCACATGCAATTTCTATGATTGTTATGTAAGTAGAAGTCACATTAGAGATGCATTGGAATACAAAGTGAAATATGACCCATACTATAATGATGTTGCCATAAGTGTTGATGGCTTGGCTCAAATTCCTGAAGTTAGCACAGACATTTCAAGCATGTTGCACACCATTGCTACTAGTGAATGTACAGGGGTGCCAATAGTGGGAACACCATTGATGAAGATGAAATTGAGGAGAGCATAGTACACACATCATCATTTATGGAAAAGTTTCCAAATAGACTTCATGAGCTAGAAATTATTAAGCAAGCACTAGAGCTTGAGGACAACACAAATACCACTATAGATTGGCCTGAGATGAACTCATCACCAATAAATGAATACAATACCGAAGGCTTGCTTGATATGGCATTTCCAACGCTCTTCCCCAATGGGGTTGCACTAGAAATGCAGCCACAGATTAGGGAAGTCTGAATGCACGAGTATGCACTGCACTTGATGAGGTTCCATGACCAAAGGTTTGGGAGGAATCCAAGGTTTCAATATTTTATGTTCAATCTTATGTTGCAACACCGTGGCCAAGGGCTTGCAATAGTTTTCATTAAAAAAAATGTAGAAGAAAACATGCCCACGACTATTGAAAACCTTCATGCACACTTGAAAAGCCTCCTTGACACACAATTAGCTGAAGAGCTCATGCACTTTGGATCTTCAATTCAAGGCACAAGACCATATTGGAACAAGTGTCATGAGCTAAAAAATATGATCAACCAGATAGGGTCTCCCACTCTATTTTTCACATTGAGTGCAGCAGACACAAAGTGGCCAGACCTACAACAATTGCTCTCAAATGACACAATAGTCGAAATGCAAACAAACAAACAACACTTGGACAATGTAATCAATAATCCCCACACCACATCATTGTATCTGCACCAACGATTTACAGTATTCCATGAAGAGGTCAACCAAAAACTTCTTGGTGCGAAATATTATTGGTATAGATATGAATGGTAGCATCGAGGCACTGCACATGTGCATGGATTCCTCTAGCTTGAAAATGCACTAGACATGGATAAAATTGATTGGGAGAACAACACAGAAGTTGAACAGGCAAGGAAATTCTTCGACAAGTATGTAAGTGCTTGGAACCCTCGCCTTGCTTCACTTAGAAACAACACAGTCTACCATCCCCAACATGATGACCCATGCATGCTAGACACAGTTTAGATATTATCTACAAATCCATCTCATGACTATGAGGAGATAATCAACTGTGTCCAGAGGCACACAAAATGCAGAGAGGGAACATGCTTACGAAAAAAGGGGAAACAACTACAGTGTCGATACAAAGCTCCATGGAAAGAACAAATAGTATCTACCTTATCATGTGATGATAATGGGAAGAAAGAATATGCACCTGCAAGAAATGATGATAGGCTAAACATACATAATCCAAAAATTCTTTTGATATGGAGAGCCAACATAGATTGCCAACCAGTTATCTCACGAGCACTTGTACTAAAATACATTGCCAAGTATGCATCAAAAGCAGAGAGAGCATCTGAGTCTTATACTGATATGTTAACAAGAATATCTGCATGCCATAGAACAGATGACTTAGCTGTCACAACATTTCAAAAATTCATGACAGAGCTTGTTGCAGAGTGTGATATAGGAGCCCAAGAAACATGTCATATGCTTCAAAAATTACCGCTCGTTGTTTGTAATCAAGCATTCATGTCATTGAATGTTGGTCAGAAAGTGTTCCAACGAATAACAAGACAAATAGATGAAATCCACCTCCATATGACCTATCTGCATTCCTACATTAATCGGCCTGAAGAAATGGAAACAATAACACTACTTGAATTTGCAAGATCTTTCTCCTATTCTGCAAGGCATAAAGGATGCAAATGGAAAGAGAGAGAGGTAAAAGTGATTGTTAATGTTTTCCCAAATTTCTATAGCATCCCAAAGGAGGACTCAGACAACTTTGAAACTTTTTACTGGAGCGAGCTACTATTATACAAACATTTTCGAAGAATAGAAAGTGAGGTAGGGCTTTCTAAGGATACAATAATTGCAAATTGGAAGCAAATGTACGCAACCAAATATGATGTATGGCATGTCAATCACACAATTGAAATGGAAGCAACCACTGAAGAAGAAGATGAGAGCGATACAGAGATGGCCACAAGGGATACAACAAAACTTAACGAATGGGAATTATTTTCACAAATGGGTCCCTCAAACAATGTAAGTCTAAATGAACTTCAGATGCTTGGTAGGCGTGAGTTTGATAGCAATAATAAATGGGATCAACTAGCGATACCCCAAGATATTCATGAAATTTCCACCTAGTTCATACCCATGAAAAAGACATGTAGCCAAGAACAGACTATGGTAGGGAACTTGGATGTCCCTAACTATAAACTATCAGCGCAACAAAAAATAGCACTCACAATTATCATTGACCATAGTCAATGCCCCTCAGAAAAACCATTACACATGGTTGTTCAAGGAACAACAGGGACAGGAAAATCGTACCTAATTGCCCGCATAAGAAAAGCACTCACAAGTATGAGCCCAGAACAAAAAATCCAGTTGCTCACATTAGCTCCTACAAGGGTGGCTGCATTTAACATTCATGCATCAACTATACATTCAACGCTCTGAATCCCTATTAAAGACATGAACCCACAACAAGGACAACCATTAACAACATTTCAAGAAGATATGAAACATATAAGATACATTTTGATTGATGAGATGAGCTTCATAGGTCCAAAGTTGCTACTAAAAAAAGACACAAGACTACGTGAGGCTTTCCCACACCGACAACATGTACACTTTGGTGGAGTGTCTATAATATTGATCGGTGACCTCGCCCAATTGCCACTTGTAATGGACAAACCTCTGTACACATCCCACTCAATTGCAAAAACACTGTGGAACCAATTTACAATTGTTGTCACCTTACAAACAGTCTTTTGTCAACAAGGTGAGACTTCAGCACAACAAAGATTTTGTCAACTATTGCAAAACATATGTAATGTAGAAGCAACAGAAGAAGATTGGCACCTTTTAATGACACGCACAGACAAGAAACTCACATCAAGAGAAAAAGAAGAGTTTGACAATTCGATGCACTTGTTTGCTACCAATGATTTAGTTAGACTACACAACAGAAGAATGTTAAAATCATTGAATCGTCCAATTGCAATCAGTGTTGCAACAAGCACTCGATGTGGAATGGATACTGTAGCTAACGATGAACAACTTGAAAAAGAAGTATTGCTTTGTAAAGGGCAACGCATAATGCTCACATCCAACATATGGACACAAGCAGGACTAGTGAATGGAGCTCTTGGCGAAGTTGTTGAAATCATTTACAGTCCAAGTTCCAAACCGCTAGATGTTCCCATGTATGTTGTAATAAGGTTCGACACCTACAATGGGCCACCATGGAATGAGCTTGACCCCAAGAGCATACTGTTAATACCTATTTCCCTAGGCAATAGAAGGCAAATACCTCTCACAATGGCATGGGCTATTACCATACACAAAGCTCAAGGCCTAACACTGCAAAAAGCAACAATTGATATTGGTAAAATAGATAGGCAAGGACTAACATTTACAACCATATCTAGAGTTCAATCGTTAAATGATCTTCGCATTCAACCACCATTCTCTTTTGAAAGATACTCCAAAATGCAAACCAATCGATTCACAATCATAAGGAAATGAGAGGAGGCCCGCTTACAACAACTATGTCTCTCCTAAATCAAGGTACGCACCTCTCATTCCTATCTATCTATTGTCTGTCCCAAATTCCCATGGTTCATCAATACCATTGTTACAAATTTCTCTCTTGCAAAACTCTCGTCCGAGCACTTACAAATCATTACACAATTCACACTTCTAAGCTTAAAATTGGTGCTACAATTTGATTGCATCAATGCCTTATCTACACACCTAACCACCCCATTGCTTTTGTTGTGCAGGCCTTGAAGACAAATCCTACAGCTCGCAGAAGCTCATCACCACAAAAAAAAATGCACCGCTTCTACATGTACATGACAAAATACCAGTGTATATCAGCCTATCGGCATAAGTATTGCACCTCTGGGGTGCAAGTGCTACTAATATGAATAATACAGTTGCATGCCCATAGATGGTGCCTTCTAGTGTTTCATCGACATGTAGATTGACTAGAATATCAGTAGGAGCTTCTTTTTTTTAAATGTAGACTAGCCTCTTATCTATCTATAACTAAGGTTTGGAAGTGTGACTCATCATGAAACTTGCCACATTAGTACATCTACTGAGAAGTGTCCAAAATTTGACTTTTGAAAGATTCGACCAAAACTTAATCATGCTACCCCTAATAGTTGAACACAAAATATCATTTGTTGCTTGTAAAATATCATATTTTTATTTAAAATAAAACTTATATGCAACTTAAATGGACCAAATACCTATTGGTAACCATAAATCTTTGTTTTCTCTACCTTTTATATTTAACACAAATGGACCAATAGTTGAACACATAAAAACTATTTGTTGTTATAAAAACAACACATAATTATTTAAATTACAACTTATATCAAACAAAAACGGACCAATAGTTGAACATTAAAACTTTTTGAAAATCCTTCACATTTATTGAAAAAATACATGCTTTTTATTGTGCTCACCTTTTATATTTGTGATAGAACAAACTATTAATATTAAATATTCCAATGCTTGTACATTGCTACCCCAATAGTTGTACACATAAGAACAATATTTGTTCATATGATAACAATACTTGTTTAAATTGGTGTCTTATTTAATCAAATAAACATTTAATTTTATAAATGACACACTTATAGTGGATAGTTTAGATATTATATTTGAGACAAAAAAATATTTATTTCACTTGTTCATGAATGTATTTATGTTTTTTTTACTTGAACAACTATTGGTCCCATAATGTCATGTATTTGGTAATATTTTGTTTAATATGTGAAATGAATATATACAAGATATAATATTAATTCATTCTAGTATTGATATGAATAATCACAATTGACTGCACGACTATTGGACCCCGCACGACAATTGGCTCCTCTCCCTAATTGT
>CM021104.1:228199665-228293441 GCA_007115665.2 Sequoiadendron giganteum | reverse complement strand
CCCTCTGGAGACGCACCCACTCCCCCCAAATAAGGACTCAGAGTATCTAGTGTACGTCCTCTAATGAGATGGTCATCTCTCCCGTGAGAAGGTGGAAGGTGCACATGTCCGCATTCCAACGCTCGCACAATGCCATCAACATGGCATTGTGGTACCTCATCGGGGGCATGAGGCACACCCAATATATAACTACTGCTTGTAGGTGCTATGTATCCACCGCTAACAAAGCGGGGCCTAGATCTCTCAGAAAACTCAATCGTGGCCCACCAAGATGCTAATGACATCATGTGGGAACCTATAAAAATCATCATAATATGCTCTCTAAATCATTTTATCTCTTCAATTCTACTCTAATTCATCATGCAATTGTCCTAATGATGTTCTAGTGTGTTTTTCTAAGGCCCTGGACAGTTTAGAACCCCTTTGGGACACTTTGCAAAGAAACAAGACTCTTTGTGAAAAAAAAGGACACTTTGCAAACAAAAGGGACACTTTGCGAAAAAATTCTAAGATCCTAAATTAACCTAAATAATTATATAAATCATCCTATAATTGAAAAATTCATACAGAAAAGGTACTAGAATTGACTCACCTCATGGTGCCACTCGCCGCTAGCCACTTGGTCGCGTAGTGCATCCAATCTCGCTGGCATGAATCCATGTGTGCTTGGCATCTTTCATTCTCTCCTCATCACTCTCTAAGGCTACAAAAGCTAAATGAACAAGTAAGTGACAACTTACACCATTTTCCTTTCTTTTACTCTATTTCACTTTTTCATATGCCCAGATTGCACTTTTACCATGTTAGACTTTTTAGTGTGCATATTTCTTCAAATAAACCTACTGAGTGCTAGTGAAATCTTTTTTTAATGTCAATTGTTGAGTAAGAATCATGTTTCCAAGCCCTACAATCATCAGTCACCTATCATAATATGGCATGGTATTTGGAAATGTCCTCCGATATGCATGTCCTTATTTGACATGGCTAGATTGCTACCTTGATTCCACCTCCATAAAGCAAGTGAAATTAAGGGGTGGCATACATCTACCCTCGAATATGATCTCTAGGAATTAGATAAGAATATTTTTGCACTTATAATGAGTTTGTGTTGTAGGATACGGTTCCTAATATTGTGGTTTTGCAGATAACTACATTGGGGGCTTCATTCTCCCACCTTTGAATGAGTATCCTTTAAAAAATTATTTACATTTTCTAGAGTGCTTTAGCTTACATATGCATGAAGAGTCATATGGATACTAAAGTGGGGGATAAATGTGTTGAAAAAATTGTATACCTTTGAAGAAAAGGACAATTTGGTGCCCATTTTGGTCCCACTTTAGGTACCCTTGCATCAATCACCCTCCTAAAACAACATTTATAGGCCCCTAAGGCTCGTTTTTTTACTTTTAGGCCTATTTTACCTAAGGAATCATACAACCCTCGATAAACAACATCAAAACTATTCAAATATCACTAATCCCACTTTAAAATCCCTTGGTGGGACAAGGTAACCCAAGTTGGCGACCTAGTCCTTTTTAGAGATTTTTTACATTTTTAAACAGGAAAATATCTCTCTTCCTAAACATTCTTGATGGGTGTCGGCCTCTTAGGTCAAAATTACTGACAATTAGGTATTGTTACTTATAAATACTTGTTTTTAGGTAATTTTCACAACTTTTTGATCATTTTTCACTCTCTCTTGGTCATTTTTGTCACAAGCAACTTCAAAAATCAACTACAAAACATCTTCCTCAAGAAGATTCATCTCTCTCTCACAGCAAAGTTGAATTTTAAGACAACAAACTGGGGCTTTTTCTAGGTCTTCAAGCTCACTTCACGCTCAAGATCTCACATTGCAAAGGGTTGGATATGGATGCCTATGGAGAATCATGGAGAAATCTAGGTTGAGGAGGTGAAACTAACCACCAAATCACAACTAAAGACTATTTTAAAAGTGACTCCATCTTCCATTTTCAGCCTATCTTTAGATTTGAGGTTTGCATCCCATTTGCATTCCTTTTACATACATTTGTAATGTTTTAGGGTTTTTAGGATTCAAGTCTTTCATCATTCAAATCTCTTGCATTCATCTTATTCTAGCACAATGGAATAGGGGTTTGTCTTAATTTTAGGTTTTCCTGGTTCTAGACACACTTAGGGGTAAGGTTGATGCATATTTTCTATCCCTTTCAAAGTTTAAATAAAAACTAGGGGTTTGACCAATGAAAACCTCACATTAGAAACCCAAATATACTCTATTTTGTTGGTGATTTTGTGGGTCTGAGTCTAGATTTCAGTGAAGAAGCAGAGTGCAAACCATAGGCCTCTATGTCCACTTTAAGTTTTTCTAAAAAGTTGAAAGGGACTACGTCACCAATAGTGGTGACCTAGTCGCACTAGAGGTTTTTGTCAAATATTTTAGTGGATTTGAGTACCCAGTTGGTTGGAATGGAGCTTGGAGTAGTTTGCTAGAAAAGGGATGAGGTCGCCCAGCTTGGTGTAAGTGTCCCAAAGGACTCAAAACTCAGATTTTTGAGATTCTCAGAGACTCCTACAAGCTCCACTTCGGTCTACAATACTTTCCAAGTGCACTTGTTTGATTTATTAGGTTATATTTCTTTGTATAGTCTTTATATTAGCTTTGTTGCATTACATCATATGTTTTCCAGTAATATAGATTTCATTAGATTGCATGTAATAGTTAGCTTTATTTACAACATTGCAATAGTTAGCATACTTCATCATAAATATATTTCATCACATTTCAATCCTTAGTATTGAATGAATCACAAGATTTATGCTTTTACAAAGGATATCCATTTCCTTCTTGGTGAAAACACTAGAAAGTTGTAGGGGACCCATTCCTTTATCCCAAAAGCATCAAATTTTGTGGTTCAGATGGTAACATGTGCCAAAAATGAATCTCCAAAAATTCAACATCAAAAACTATCTTCAAAAACTTGTATGAACTCCCCCTTCCAAACATACATCAAAAATTCTCCCAACATATATGTTATTCCAATAGTCTTCTTACCCAATTCTTTTCTCTCACACAACTTCTTAACAATTCTAACACAAAACATTCCCCTAGGCATCTCAAAAATTCTCCAAAATTCTTTTCCTTTGACATCTAGGACAAAGGGTATGTTTGTAACATACTTGTAGGTACTAAAGACGATACATATGTACAAAAGAAAAACTGAAAACAATTGAAAAAATAAAAGGAAACACATAGATAATGTTTATCCGTAGGTGGAGGCACCTTCTAACTCGATGAGAATGGCTTCCCAAGCATATTTTCCTTCATCCCAAATCTCTTGGTTGTAGCAAGCGCCTTATACATTGATTCCAACTCCACCAAGATCTCCTCCCCCTCTTTTAGAGTAGTCAGATTAGGATTTATTTCCATGCTTTTCTACATCCACAAGGGAACTTGACACCAAACTGTGTTAGGTCTTTACCAAGTCCCCAAGCTATCCAAACCGCCTTATAACATCCTCTTTTTGTCTTTGCAAAGTGAAAAACTTGTTCTCCAAGTCTGAAATGGTAGTCCAAGAGGCATAGATTCTATCTTTTGAAAGGTCATAGGCTCCTGAGGCACTAGCTAATTGTGACTCTATTGAATCCCTCAACTCCTTAATGCCTTGAGTGGAATCCAACCATCTCATACAATAAAAGAATAATGTTTGAGATTCATCTTCACATTCCTTCACTTATTTCAAGAATTTCATCACCTTGCTATGTGCAGTTGCACATCTATCCTAGATTTCAAGAAATATTTTCTCTACACATCTTGATTCTACTTCTTTCTCAGTCTTCTCCCTTAGGTTAGAGGTATACTCCTTGAGTGAATCAATGAGAAACATAAAATTCTCAACATGTGTTAGAGAATTGTCAACTATGGTACTAGGGGTAGCATACTATAGATTCTTGATGGCATCATTGATTAGTTTAGTCCCCTTTTGATGGGTGTCTACAATCTCCTTTCTCCTAGAGGCATGAAAAGTATCTCTGAGCTCCAACTTTTGAATGGGTGAGATCTTATTCAGATGTACACTACCTCGATATAATGGGAGTTGTATCAACTGTAGTGGAATTTTTGACATAATCCTCCTTTCTTTTGTTAGAAGACCCTTGAGAGCACTACCAGAGGATTATCCAAATGACTTTGATGGCTCCATGGTCTATTGGGATTATTCTTCATTTATTTCAACTTTAGATTCTTCTTGGTTCTCCTGATTCTCCTCTTCTTCTTCTTCTTCTTCTTTTCCGGAGAGTTTTTCATTTTGTTTTTCTTTATTTTCATCCTCCTTTTCATCCTTGTCATCTTTCTTATCATTTTTATTTTCATCTTAACCTTCTTCTTCTCCATTTTTATTTTTTTCACCTTCATTTCTAGCATCCTCATTTTGCTTCTCATGGTGATCTTCAACATCATCATTGGAATCATTCTTATTTTGTTCTTCATTATTTTCACCATTTGTATTTTTTAGTGTATTTCAAAGGAGTATATGTCTCCGTAGGAGCATGTGTATCATCAACCATAGTCCTTAAAACATCCAAATGTGGAGTCTCTTCTGCATAATGATTATTTACTTCTTCTACAAATTCTTTAAAAATAGGAAAATTAGTTATGGGAGGAATATTTTACTTTGCACCAGTAGCCTTATCTTTACCAAACTCCTTCACTTGAGCTATTCCAGATGACAAAGCAACAATTATCCTAGATTTCTATGCCATGTCTCTCGTTGTATTCGCAGTTTCTCATTTCAACTTTTTTGTTAGTCCTTTTCTATAGCCATAAGAATGTTGACTATTTTCTTTACTCTAAACTATTTTGTGTAAACTTGCAACAAGGTAGCCTTGTCATCCTTACATAAAGAGGGTCCAATCTCATTTAAGGCATCAAATTTTATCTATTTTTAGATTTTACAGCTTCATTCCTTTATTTTATCAAGGTTGTCCATACAACATTAGTCACCTTCTTCTTCATGTTATCCATGTTTGCATCTAAAATGACCATATATTAAATGATGGAATCTATAATTGTTTTCTTATGTTCCTCATCTACTTCATCATATAATTTTTAAGTTTCTTCTAATAATCCATCATGCTCTAGCATATTTTTAACCAAATAATCTAGCTTCATTGGTGAATGAGCTCTTATCGGGGGAGACTTAGACTTCTCTTTCTCTGCCTTTGAAGTGCATTCCTATGCTTTATTTTCCTCTTTCTTCTCAGTATTTTTGTGAACATGTATTGTTAGAGCTTCTTTCTCCTTTTCTATTTCCTCTTCTTCAGAGGTATCCACAATATTGATCTTAGCCTTCCTAAATTCAGTGTTAGACTCTTATGAGGCACCTTCACCACTGGTGGAAACACTGATTATTCTTTTCCTCTTCATTTTTTCCTCTTCTTCTAAACCAAGTCTAATTTACTCTTCCACAACATCACTCAAATTTCATCCTCTTGATGATTTTTTTTTTCTTCCTCCTTCCAGAGGTAGCAGGAGGTGGTACCAAAGGAACATTTTTCCTCTTTGTGGTATGGGTTCTAGGTCCTAAGGGTGCAAACACATCAATTATTGCCAAAGCACTTGGATCCAGCTTCTTCCCTTTAATGGAAGTTGTACCAGATGGTTTTGGAAATGTAGAGGAAAGGGTGGAAACTGATCTTCCTTATCTACATGGTCTAGAGGACTCACCAGATGCTTTTGATTTCCTTTCTACTACAAATTTTCTTAACCTATTTACTTCATCCTCTAAAAGGCCATGCAATCCAAAGTATTTTTCAACTTGTTTGCTTACTCTTTTGGTTCTCTCAGGTGTTGAAGTTTCCAAGTATACTTCAATTGATTTGTCTTCATATGTGTCATGTTTAGGCAAAGATGGGTCTTTGGGACTCCTTAATAATAATTCAATGTATCTCTCAGCCTCACTCTAAACAATCTCATATCCAAGAGGCCTGACCCATTTTATTCTTGGTTCAACTGCCTCTATGATGCATCAATCAATGGATACAAGAAAGGTTATTTTATTTGCATACTTCTCCGCTAACCTTTTAGGAATTCTCTCTCTATCATTCATTTTTGTTTGGAATACTATAAAAAATGTAGTCAATGCATTTCTCTAAGTTTAATAATCTTCAATGTTGTGTAGATAATCAAACATTTGGTGTGTCATTGGTCTACTTCTATCCCAGACAATGTCTCTACTTTCGAGTTGCTCCCTCAAAAATTAGAATAACAAGCATACAATTAGTGCTCCATATTTAGAAGAATACTTCTTTTTTTTAGTTTGATTCAAGTTCTCCAAAAGTTTTTGCTGAAGCAACTCACATAAGTCATAATCCTTCACATTTACCACCATATCATAAGCAACATAGATTACCATTGCAGATGTTGAGTTCTCCCTATTGGTAAAGTAGATCTTGTGTCCAATCATGATAGATGTATATTTCACAACAGGATTGGTTATTTGTTTATTTGTTAGTTCTCTTTTGTCAAATGTGCCACCAGTAAGCTACATAACCATATCATTCTTTACAGAATTTAGCACTAGTATAGGTCTGGTATCACATAGCCCTATTACTACCTTAATCACTTCCTTTGAAATAAATAAGGGTATGTATGTCCACATAAATTTTTCATGCATTCTTCTCAAGGATATCCTCACATAGTTTGCATCCAAATCATTGCTAAAGTTAGGGCACCAGTTCCAAATGTCTAGTTTCTTTCACACTAACTATACATATTCTAGTTTAAATCTAGAAATTCTCTATTATATTTTCATTTTAAATTCTCAAAAGAAGATCATATTTCTCTGATGAACATATTTTTTCTCAAAAAAGCTTATATCATGAAAAATCTCTAACTTATAGTAAAGAATCTGCCATGGAATAATAACATCCATTTTCTAAATCAAGGATGATATATAAAACTAAAAACTAAAAACTAATTTCCTCAACCAAACACTACAAGAATCCTATTGATATCATAGTCTATACTAATTGAAAATCCATATAAAAATTTAATAGGGGACATTATATCTCATCATTTACTATACCATTATATTGGTCTTAAAAAATAGACTATAAAAAATAAATAAAAAACTCATCTAGATGCAAAATATATCACACACTAAAGATCTATTTGTTAAAGGTGACTAGAAAGTTATAAAAATCTTTAGAGTCCACCATGTTTACAAACACCTCGTACACTAAAATTTTCATAAAAGATGATCTTTTCTTCATATAATAAATCTAAATATTAGATACCTTAAACACAAGAAATGAATTATTGAAAAAAAAGAGAACAACTGGTTTCTAATAACAAATTCATTTCATAAATAACAAAATATTAAAAAAATACTCACATCACTTCATAATTCTAAAAAATAGACTTTCTTAGCATGAGTAAAATTTATACCTCCTACAAAATATTTCTCTTATGTGCGAGAAACTTATCATTTATCCCTAATTTGGTGGCGACAAGGTGGAACCACTTACTAAGTGGTATTGGTGGTGACATGTAGGAATCTGATTTGGGGAGATTTCTAGCCATATATCTTTATAAAATTGAACTACATGGGTTGTACTAGGACGGTGGAAAATAAAGGTAGAGTGCTGAATTGTGCAACCTTCAAGATGGTGTGACTATTTAGGTTTTAAGGTCCACCTTTATTATTTTTTTAAACGATTTTTTATTTTTTGAATTAATTGTTTAATTTATATAATTATTTTTTTAAGAAAATTAAAAAATTTAATTAATTATTTTATAGAGATTTTGATTCACACTATTAACATAATAAAATAAAAATTAAATTAAAACACATACAATATATTAGTATATAAAAATAATCTTTTTCATTTGATTTTATTAAAATAAAAATTTAAATTTAAATTAAATATTAAACTATTTGATTTTGCCACTTTTTTATTTTTTAAAATTTATTAACTCAAAACATACATAAATACAAATTAAAATTAAATTTTAAAAAGTAATATTATTATAATTATTAATTAGATTATAATTGTATTCCTATTATTATTAATTATTATAATCATAAAATATTATAATTATGATAAGGATTTGAATCAAGAATAAGATAAAAATTATGATTAGAACTATTTAAAAATTAAAATAAATTAAAAATAAAATATAAATAATAAAAACCACTAAATGCAAGTCAAAATTTTATTCATCTAATATCTTTATTTTAAATCTTGTTCCTAATCTTAATTCATAGAATTTTGTAATGTCACTCTCCAATTGTTCATTGTTAGGATTACTGTTATGACTATAGTTATGGATAGTGTTACAACCATACTTTGGATCAGAAATAGATCTAGCATTAGAATAATGGTTTAGAATTTATTGTTAGGGTTAAGGTTAAGATTAATGTTAGGGTTAGGATTAAAGTTAGATGTAGGGTGTGAGTTAGAATTAGGATTAGGTCATGCAAAAAACCAATTAACAATACTAAAACACTATAATTAACAAAACTTACATTTACTTTTCCCAAATCTAAAAAGAATAATTACAATACTATAAAAACAAGTACCCAAACTACCTCTATTAAATTCAAAAATTAGAAAATTCATGGCTAGAAGAAGATTACATGTCAAACAAGGCCTAATGAAATGTGTAGTGTTAATTGGCTCATTTCCTAGGCAACCTACTACTAGCATATATATTTAATAATATATATAAAATACGCAGATAGATATCTTTCTCAAGGCGCCTATTTTTTAATCAAATTTTGACATAAAAATTGAATAGGCACCTCGAGGGATATCTCTCAACATGAGAGTTAGGATTTACACCAAAATTAGGGTTAGGGTTAGCATGAAGAATAGTTTAGGATTAGGGTTAGGATTAGCATTAGGATTAGGGTTACATTTAGGTTTAGGGTCAAGTTTAGGGTTAAGAGATATAGTTAGAATTAGCGTAATAATTTATATTTATATTTACTTAGGATTAGAGTTATGGTTAAGGTTAATAGATATAGGTAAGGTTAGTGTTGGGTCTAGAGGTATAGTTAGGGTTAGGGTTAGAGTTAATATATAGTTAGGATTAGGGTTAGGGTTAATATTAGGATGAGAGATAAGGTTTGTATCAAAACTAGGGTTAGGGTTATCATCAAGATTAGCTTAGGATTAGGGCTACAATTAGATTCAAGGTCAAGTTCAGGGTTAATAGATATAGTTAGGGTTGGGGTAATAATTGGGGTTAAAGTTCTGTAGGTTAGGGTTATAGTTATGTTTTGGATCAAGTTTAGGGTTAGGATTATGGTTAGGTTGGGGTTAAGAGATATAGTTAAGCTTAGAGTTTAGGTTAGGATTAGGACCAGAGATATAGTTAGGATTAGGGTTAAGCTTAAGAGATATAGTTAGGGTTGGAAATATAGTTAACATGATGATGTGGGTCAGGGTTCGCATCAAAATTAGGGTTAGGGTTATCATCAAGATTAGCTTAGGATTATCGTTAGGTTGGGGTTAAGAGATATAGTTAGGCTCAAGGTTCAGGTTAGAATTAGGACTGAAGATATAATTAAGGTTAGGATTAGGAGATATAATTAAAGTTAGAAATACCGTTAACATTTATAATAGATTTCCTTGACAACCTACTTTATATATAGAAGCTCCACTGTACTTTGAACTCCCATAAATCTTCTTACTTTTGATTCCTTTAGGGTTTTCTTCTAGTTGTTTCGAGTTTAGCTATATCTGTGACAACGTACAAGGAGGCTATGAAAGAAGTACTAAGGGAAAAGTAGATCCGTGAGGCATATGAATCCAAATGTGTATCTAATTCTTCCCTGGTAGCCTATTTATCTTGCTTCTGAGTTGCCATTACACACCCGTCATATTACCTGCTCGTCTTCCTCATCATATCTGGAATACTCTACTATTCATTCCTCCACAGACAATGCATTCGATGGTTTCTTTTCTACAAGTGTATCTGGGAACCAAATCAAACTGATAATGTGGATCCCACCATATCTAACGATCTTTCGAAAGAAATATTTCAGCCATATACATGTACATTTTTTTTCGTTTTGGTTTAGTTTTGTCGTCAAGATAGACATATAAAAAAGTTGCAGATCATACAAATATATAGTCCATTGCATTATTGTTTCTCAAAAAAAACAAAGATTTCCTTTATGAACACAAAAATATATGGAGGCAAGAAAAGTGGAGAACAGTTCAAATAATCATCAGGTCAGTTTATAACTTTCTGTGATGCTAGAGATGCCAATAGATCTGAAGCAGCCTTGGGTGGACAGAGAGTTGGATTCATGACATTGAAGATGTGGTTGAGTCATTTCCGTCTTTTAACTTGTTGATCTATTGAGTATTATTTTTTTACTTTAATTCTTTTCAGAATCCAAAGTTTTCTTATCCTCAAAATGGAATATACTTTTTTAGTGTTAACCCTTGATTTATTAAGAATACAGTTTTTTCCTTTACTATTATGATCAAATCTCAATGAAATTTAGCAGTAATAACAGATTAAATAGGATCTCTAATGAGAGAATACCCAGTATTTTTCTTAGGGTTGTTGACTTGGAAAAACTTCAAGCCAAATATAGATATGTAGATGCGGTTTCTACTTTCAGTAATGATAATTTAAGTAATTCTATAATAATATTTTCTTTTGAAAATCCTTCCAGCAATCACATTCATCGAGCAAGACTAAAATGACTCAACTAGATCTTCAATATCATGAAGCCATCTCCCTGTCAGCCCAAGGTTGTCTAGACTTGATTTGCATCTGTCACTCCAAGGTTGCAAAGGCTTGATTTGCATCTCTCGCATCTAAAAAGACTATGAATCCTATTCGACGGTCATTTAGATTCTACTTCTTTTCCTCCCTCGCATATTTTTCTATTGTATAAAAGTAAACATTTTGTTCAGAAGCAATAATGTAATCAAAAAAATATCTGTCTGATTAGCAATTTTAAACAAATAAATGTTTCATAGATCTCTTTTATCAAAAAAAAAACAAAAGAAAAAATCTACATCTCATATGCTTGGAATATTTCTCTCAAAAGATCATTAGATACAGTAGCATCCACATTGAATGATGCTAATTTGCCTCGGTTCTCTTGGGACACCTGTGGAAAACCATCCAGTGAATGCAATGTTTGTGTAGAAATGAATTTTCCAGATATAATGAGGTAGATGCAAGCAAACTAAGCTCCAGTTCAACTCCAATTCGCTGGTCCATCTCTACCAAAGAACTCTGTTGTAGGTTCTCATGGCAAAAATGTAAGACTGTAGATAACTCTCTATTTTTTTCTTGTTGTTTCTCTTATTAGCTGCCTTAAACGTTCATAAAGGATCTTTGCAGCTGTTTATTTTGAATTTCTGATTGTTTTCATTTTCATTTCCTTCCAAAGTATATTCACGCAGATTTTTCACTGTCCATTCTTTTCTAAATGTCTTTCAAGCATTCTACCTAAGTTCATAATGACTAATATCCATACCAATTTCTACAACAGGTTTAACCCAGTGCAGGACCTACTAATTTGCGAGTAGGATGCTGGCATAGTCCACGGAATTTGGATTTACATCCATCATTGCATTCTATGAGATTACATCTCGTTGTGGTATTCTGTCAAAGTATAATATCTGGAAAAATATTGAGGATGATATTTGTCTCCTACACTGTATTAAGATTCATGGTGATCACCATTGGAACAGTTTAGCTATGGCAGCTACTACTCCATTATTTTCATCATCATTAATTTATTTATATAGCTTTCGTAGTAGCTCTTGACCTCAACCAGTCATTCTGTTTTCTGTCGTATTAATACATATTTAATCATGGCTTATAAGTTTTTTTATACAATTACAATAAGTATGAAAATAAAATTGAGTCGCTAGCTTTATTAGCTTTATAACTTTTCGGCAGCTTCACGATTCTGTTATAGATAGTTGCCAACCATTCACCAAAGCCAATGGCGTGAACATTTTTGAGTACGCCAGCTATGATCCTGGAACAAGTAGGATGTTCAACGAGGCCATGACTGCTCACACAAGCTCTACAATTGCTGACTAAAGGTCGGTAACCATCTCCATCTCCATTAACTAACAATTTCTTTCTTTCGGTATTGTATGGTTGGACAGTTGTAATATACATGCGAAAAATTATTTTATAAAAAATGGAAAGTCTGTACATATTTCGCATGGTTTCTTACAAAACTCTTTTGTCCTACCAATCTACAGTTTTAAGTCTACTATTTGTATTTTGAATTTCCGTTTCAATCTAGTTTTCCTGGCCTTGTTATTACCTATCCTGACTAGTTTTTAATTTTTAATTATTCCCATTCACTCAGAATTTCATGAATTGAACAAATATTTGATAACACAGTTTACAAGTGCAATGTTTAGTAAACTTACAATGCGGTGATGGAGTGTTGAAGCCATGTAATGTATTTGTCCAATACCTTAAAAAACAGTCAATTTCTTATACAACTTACCTTCACAAATATCTCTCCCAAGATGCAAACTGTTCTAAGTAAATTCAATTTTAGTTTCAACTTCTAACAATAAAAAATAAAACTTACACTTACAGGTTTTATGCAGCTCTTGCTCAAATCTGTAATGATTTACAATTGTTACATATATCATCTGCTGTCATATTGCAATGAAAAGCTAAGATATGGCTGTGTATCTAGTTTTTTCAAAGTTTATCTACAAATTATTAGAATTTTTTTCAATAGATCTATTAAGAATCATAAACCAAGAAAATAAAGTATTAAAAATATATTGATGTAACTTTTTTGTCAGTGATATGAATTATTTTAATATTTGACAGTATATTTAAAAAATATATATATAATGACATATTGTTGCTACAACTTTATCTACTAGCATACATATATTAAATATTAATATATATAAAATATGTCAAGTGTTATCATTATGGAGGTGTCTATTGCACTGAGAAAAAATGATGAAAATAGACACCTCAAAAAGGATAACTCTGGGTGTATTTTATATATATTAATATTTAATATATGTATAGTAATTTATATATTTTTTTGAATTGATGTTTTTGAAAAATGAATCAATGTGGTTGTCTTTATTCTTAATTGTTTTCATGATTTATAATTTGTTTTAAATGAAATATTTAGACTTTAAATTGATCTCGGTTTACAACAAAGTTAAGCAGTCTTCTATCTTTGAAGGGTCTATAAAAGAAATTGTTACTTATTTTACCAAGCCTACTTCATTCTACTTTCATCTCAAATCAACTTGAGACTCTACCTCCAAAGAGTTTTGTTAAAATAATTAGTTGCTTTTCTGTGAAATAAAATAACTTAAGAAGTTATCTTGAAAATGCTCTATAAAATATATATTTTGATTAAAAAAACAACTTAATTTTTTAATTATTATTGTGCTTATTAATGTTACTATCATAGTTTAGATATTCCAAAAATCTTATGGTCTTTATGCTCATCAGTCGTTCACAGGAAATGATTCTAGAAAATCTAGTTATTTGAGATTCTTGTCCTCCATGAGAACCGGTTGTGTGTGCTTCTACAATTATAATATGAATAATACAGTGCATGCCCATAGATAGGTGCCTTCTAGTGTTTCTTCAGATGGAAGAAATATGACCGAGTTGCTTAATTGGAATAGGAGATATAGAGGACTATTTTTTCAAAGAACTTCTTTTTTAGTTTTGTTATTTTCTTCCACATTATCCGGGAGGCATGCCAAAAGACTGAAGGGAATTCAAAAAGCTTTTCAAAATTAAATTCAAGAATTAATTTCAAGAAGCGGTTATAGGCAGGTGAAAAAAATTGTTATAAAAGATAGTTTTTCTTATACACAGAGGATTATTCATTCTGATACGGAGGTGAACAAGTATCGGTGCATGTTAGTCTTCTGATTTTTTCTGAAATAAATAATTATTTTTTAGAGTCTATGTGCTGTTTGTGTTGATTATGAAATTATTGTTTCTGTGTGCATTAATTATTTTTGAATATTCAGTTTTTCTGTGTTAGTTTTCATTTAAATCCATTTCACATTCGCAGATCAGTTTTGAAATAGTGTATTAGTTGTTGAGCTAGTTATTGTTTTACAATTGGATTTGTGTTTATCATTTATGGGTATTTAGATCACTTAATTAATCTTTTGTGGATTGTTATTCAGTTATGTCTTTTTAAAATTATTTTATTTATTTGTAGTCTCATGTTTAATCTTTCTTTCTGGTCAAAAGCATACCCCTTTAAAATTTGAATCTCATCATATGAAGGAGTTGCTCCTCTCAAATACAAACTCTCAAATACAAAGGAGAAACATTAATCTAATAGTGGTCTCCCTGTTTGTTGATATATATCGTTGCTACCCATTGGACGAGTAACTTGATCTTCACTGAGATAAAATTGTTTACCAATATGGTGTAAGACTATTTCAAAGGAAAGCTTAATTGGTAAAGAAATGAAGAAATGTGTATATTGGTTGGTTTGAAGGTACTATCATACTATGATTATCTAATGTTTGTTGGTCTTTCAAATATAGTGTATAAGGTACATATTCGCTTCACAATTTTTTGACATGTATTCATCAAATTTTGAAGTAAATAAGCATGATATTATATAATTAAATTAATAGATAAAAAGATTATTATTTAATAATATATATAAAATGTGTTGAGAGATATTCTTTTTGAGGCTCCTATTTTTTAATCAATTTAACCCTAAATCTAACTATAACCCTAATTCTAGTTCCAACCCTAACTATAATTCTAACTCTATTCATAGTTCAAATTTGAACATTAACCCTAATTCTAATAGAAACCCTTATTCTAACTATAATAATAAAATTGAACCCTAATCCTAACCTTAATTAAACCCTTACCCTATCCCAACCTTAACCCTAACCCTAACACTAATTATGCCTAATCCTAATTGAACCATAATCCTAGTTGAGTCATAACCCTATCAAATTGTAATCAATGTCTCTAACTATAACCTTTAAC
Organism: Sequoiadendron giganteum; assembly: GCA_007115665.2. NCBI lineage: Eukaryota > Viridiplantae > Streptophyta > Pinopsida > Cupressales > Cupressaceae > Sequoiadendron > Sequoiadendron giganteum. The sequence continues at coordinate 228,278,446 of CM021104.1, read as the reverse complement.
CTTAACTCTAATTGAACTCTAATCAAATCCTTTTCAACCCCAACCCTGATTGAACCTAATCCTAATTGATCCCTAACCCTATCCCTAAGTGAACCCTAACCTTATGCTAACCCTATCACTAACCTTAATTGAACCCTAACCATAAATTAACCTTAATTGTAACTAAAACTCTAAGATTAAGCGAACCTTAACACTGACCTTTTTTAAAGCTAACACTAAATAAAACATAATTAAACCCTAACCCTAATCCTAATTTAGTCCTAACCCTAACCCTAATAATAACCTTAATTGAACCCTATATCCAACTATAATTAAACCCTAACCTTAACACTAATTGAAATTTAACCCTAACCCTTATCGTAGTTGTGCCCTAGTCCTAATTTAACCCTAAACATATTAGAACCCTAACCCTAACAATACTATTAATTTAACCCTATAGATAATCTTAATTGAACCTTAACTGTAATTAAATATTAATCTTCACCCTAACTCTAACTCTAACCCTAATTTAATGCTAACAAAATCATAATCCTAATAAAGTTCCTATTATATAATTTATATAACATGAAAAATAAACTCCATACATCACCCCATCTTTAATTAATTTTATTAAATAACCCTAATAAAAAACTAACATTAACTAAACCTTAAGTAAAACCTAACCCTAAATTAACACTAACCTTAACCAAAATGTAAGCATTATTGAACCCTAACTACAACCCCAACCAAATTGTAACATCAAACCCAGCCCTAACCATAACCATAATTCATTTGTAAAACTAATTGAACCCTAACCTTGAAAAATTGTAATCCTAACCTTAATTAAAAAGTAAACTAAGTGTAACCCTAATAATAATGTTATATAAATTATTTTTAAACTATACGAAAAAATTTAAGTGTAAATTATTTTTTAAAGATAGATTTGCTAGTTTTAAATAAATTAAGTAAAAAACTTATATTGTAATAATAAATTTATTATATTTACTTTGTATTTAATTTTGCAATTTTAAATTGATTTTAGATGTGCACTTATTATGAAAAGCTCTTATATTAAAGTGCATATTTAAGGTGCTATATTTGTATAAAATAAAATCTTTAGTGAAACCTTGAATTTATACTATGTATTTATAAATATATATTAATTTTGAATAAATAGAAAATGAATGATTTTTCCTTTTTTAAAATGTTTTTAAGTTTTCAAAAAATATTGAATATTTTTTAAGATTTAAATATATTAATTTAGAAACTTATTTATATTTGTAATAGTTAATTTAGTTTATTTCTTTTTTATTTAGCTTTCTAATTTTTGAATTTTAAATACATTGATTTAAATTTTTTCAAAAGAACAATTATTTTTCATTCTCTTATAATTTAATTTTATTCTATATATAATTTATATGTAATAATTTAGAAAATTACTTTTATATGTAATAATAAATTTAGGAAAGTTCTTCTATATTTAATTTTCTAAGATATAGAAACTTATTTTTATGTGTAGCAATTTAACATATTTTTTCATATCTTATCTTTAAAAATTATATTTTTTTATTGGAAAAAATTAATTAAATAAATTCAATGAACTTGTGCATTCATCTCAAAAATCCAAAACAAATCATCGACTTTACAAAAATTAAAAATCAAAATTAAATAGAAAAAAATAAAAATTGTAATGGTAATTTATATTCTCTTATTATTAAAATTTTATTTTTAACAAAACTCCTCTCTTTTCTTATAGGTGATCATTCACATTTCTGGGGTAAAAAATTATTTTCCGAAACACAAATCGTCTCAGACATTTTAAATGGCAATGTAAATATCACATTTCCTAACTAAAAACTTCTTATGGTGACAAATTAGGCAATCCCTTTCTTATGGTCAATCTTCACATTTTTATAGCTCCTTCAAAATGATTAATTTTTATTTGACATTTGGTTTTCATTCAAAGAGGTGGAGGGTTTGTGGTAAGCCACCTCAGATATTTGGAATTTAGTTACAATTATGGCTAGTTGAAAATCTTTGTGTAACTTTCTATGTTTTCTTTAGTTAATATATTTATCCCATTTTTGAAAAACGAAAGATTTATTTTCAAAAAAATATATTCAATTTATTAATATTTTTCTATAAAATATTTTATAGTAAAACTATTTGATAAAAATATTCATGTTAATATGAGCATTCTTTGACCATTCGATATATATCATCTTTTTCAAGTTTTGCATTTTCTATTCTATTCTTGCCTTTACCTTGATTCTACAGAGGAAAATTACAATTGAAATGAGACTACTATAAATACAATATTATAAAAATAATGATTGAAATTGGATAGAAGCCTAATATTCTTCCCATATTAAAATCTTCGTCAATATGTTCAGTAGTCTACTCTTCTTGATTTAATTTCGTGTGATTTAAATAGACAAACATTGGCACAATCTATATACTTTTGGAATCTATCATCAACCTCAACTATCAATCCTCTCTCATAGAAGAGAGTAACTAAAGTCATGAAGGTATCTTTTTACACAAGATTGCATAAATATAGAGAATAAATAGGGGTTCAACCAAGTAGAATAAAAGTATCAAGGCTCCTACTATAGATTGCATATGCTTTAGGTCTATTTGTGTGGCTGCCAATAGGGATTCGAGCTCAGCAATTTGTTTCTGCAAGATATTAAACTCTTTTTCACAGCCATGGCACAGTTGGTCCTTCAGCCTTGCACTCGCTTCATACATTTCTGGTGCCAGACTGCCTAAAGACATTAATTTTCAAATGAATGTCTTTGAAAATAATTTTCAAATTAATTCAACTGTTTATTTTGAAATTAATTTTCACAGATCTATAACGGTTTAGAATTAGCCCAGTTCTCATGTCAGAATTTACCAACCTCGCGAATTCGTTAGTTTCAGTAGAGAGAAGCAATTCTTCTCAATAATCTCTACCCATGTCTCTTCCCTCCAATCCGAATGAGTCGAACATATCATCATCACCACCATCACAAGTCCAAATTTGTGGCTGAGCTTTGAATCGTTTTAGCTGTGGCTGCTAATCCTCTTCCAGATACCTTCTTTTTCTGCACAGAACATAATGGAAAGTTGCAGCAGTGGGGTGAGAGACGATGGATCCATCGAGGTCATCTGCCAATTCCCTCGACACAATTTCAATTGGAAAGTTGAGAAATGTGCGAGGACATTGACAGATGGTAACACATGCATAGGAAGGGAAGGGCATACGATGGTAGCATAAATGGATGGGACGATTGTGCCAAGAATATCATGTATTTCTCCATTTATTTTATGGCATTTAATAGTTGATTCATTCTTCCATTCAGGGTGCAGTCATTAAATTTAGTAGATTCTTTCAGTAAATTCAACACGCCTTTGATGTGACGGTTTCAAATGCATGCAAAACATTGCATTCTTCATAAAAAACCTTCATGCATTCAACTGTCTGTACCCATCACTTTTTATGTGAGGAGTTTTTGTTTACACATATTGTTGGTTGTCATTGTAGAATGCCTGTCCAACGTCAACGATCGGCGGCTGATCATGATCACAATAATAAGAGTCACTCTGGACAACATCCTCTAGTGTGAATTGTGTTGTATCACCTGGCCTCTAGGCATTGCACACCGATCTCCTAAACAATGAATGTGCCTGTGGAGGACTCTAAATCTGCCCAAACTGTCTCGTCACTTGAGCATAGTAGAAGGAACGCACTATGTGATCATGCCTAGCATCCAAAAATCTATCCAACTACAGTCTCCTCATTTTTCTAATATGATCTGGCCACTTAAGCACAAGGTGATATGGTCTCTGGAAGATCTCATGGTCATCCAGTCAATCAATCCTAACCCGCCAAAAGTGTAGATCTTCGTATTGCCATAGCCATAAGAGAGGATAGCCAAAGGCATCTGGATACCCTTCTGCTATCGGGCATGGAAAGCCAATAGGCCTGGTACAAGTGACATGCACTAGACACCACACCTACAAAAGTGTACAATGTACCATGTTGTCTAGCTCTCAGAATACAAATCAACCCAGATCATAGTATAGGTGTGCCAGGATACATCGTCCCTAGGCGTACATTGTCCTGTCCTCTACCATATCCCATATTAGGTGTACTAGCCCACCCTTGAGTTGTGTTGCTCATCCATCTGGAAGGAGAACCAATGCTATAGTGTGCATTATGATCCGCCTCTCTACTAGCGCTCGTGAGTAAAGTAGCGGGGCTAAGTCGATCCACCCCGCAACTGTATAAACGTGCACTGGCCCATTGAGGCAATAGTGTGTGTCTTCCCACTGCTCATGGAATGATCGGCCCCTCTAGAGATGCACCCGCTACCCTCGAATAAGGACTCAGATTATCTGGTGTACGTCCTCTAATGTGATGGTCATCTCTCCCGTTGGAAGGTGGAAGGTGCACGTGTGTACATTCCAATGCTCACACAATGCCATCAACATGGCATTGTGGTACCTCATTGGCGGCGTGAGGTAGGCCCAATATATACCTACTACTTGTAGCTGCTCTGTATCGACCTCTGACAAAGCGGAGGCTAGATCTCTCAGAAAACTAACCTATCACCCACCGAGATGCTGACAAGATCATGTGGGAACCTATAAAAATCATCATACTATGCTCTCTAAGTCATTTTATCTCTTCAATTCTACTCTAACTCATCATGCAATTATGCTAATGTTGTTCTAGTGTGATTTTTCTAAGGCCCTGGACACTTTAGAACCCTTTTGGGACACTTTAAAAAGAAACAAGACTCTTTGCGAACAAAAATGACACTTTGCAAATAAAAGGGAAACTTTGCGAAAAAAGGGACACTTTGCGATTTTTTTTTCTAAGATCCTAAATTAACCTAAATATGTATATAAATCATCCTATAATTAAGAAATTCACAAAGAAAAGGTACCAGAATTGACTCACCTCATGGTGTCGCTCGCCATTGGCCACCTAGTCGCATAGTGCATCCAATCTCACTGGCATGAATCCACGTGTACTCGGCATCTTTCGTTCTCTCCTCATCACTCTCTAAAGCTTCAAAAGGTAAATGAACAAGTAAGTTACAGCTTACACCATTTTCCTTTCTTTTACTCTATTTCACTTTTTCATATGTGAAGATTGCACTTTTACCATGTTAGACCTTTTAGTGTGCTTATTTCTTCAAATCAACATATCGAGTGCTAGTGAACTCTATTTTTTTTGTCGTTTGTTGCGTCAGAATCGTGTTTCCATGCCCTACATCATCAATCACCTGTCGTCATGTGGCATGGTACTTGGAAATGTCCTTCGATATGTGTGTCCTTATTTCATGTGGCTAGATTGCTACCTTCATTCCACCTCCATAAAGCAAGTGGAATAAAGGGGGGCATACTTTACCCTTAAATATTATCTCTAGCAATTAGATAAGAGGATTTTTGGACTTCTAATGAATTTGTGTTGCAGGATGCGGTTCCTAATATTGTGGTTTTGCAAATAACTACACTAGGGGCTTCATTCTCCCACCTTTGAATGAGTATCCTTTTATAAACAAAGTGCATTGTCCAAAGTCCTTTAGCTTACATATGCATGAAATATGGGCACTAAAGTGGGGGCTAAATGTGTTGGCAAAAATTGTATACCTTTGAAGAAAAGGACAATTTTGTTCCCATTTTGGTCCCACTTTAGGTACCCTTGCATCAATCACCCTCCTAAAACAACATTTATAGGCACCTAAGGCTCGTTATTTTTTACTTTGAGGCATATTTTACCTAAGAAATCATACAACCCACAATTAAAAACATCAAAACTATTCAAATATAGCTAATCCCACTTCAAAATCCCTTGGTGGGACAAGGTCGCCCAAGTTGACGACCTAGTCCTTTTTAGGGATATTTACATTTTTAAGCGGGAAAATATCTATCTTGCTAAACATTCCCGATGGGTTTCAGTCTCTTAGGTCAAAATTACTGACAATTAGGTATTGTTACTTATAAATACTTTTTTTTACGTCATTTTGACAACTTTTTGATCATTTTTCACGCTCTCTTGGTCGGATATGGATGGCCATGGAGAATCATGGAAAAATATAGGTTGAGGAGGTGCAACTAGCCACCAAATCACACCTAAAGACTGGTTTCAAAGTGACTCCATCTTCCATTTTCAGCCTATCTATGGTGGCTAAATTCTGCAACATGTTAGTATATTATGCAAATCAAACTAACATGACAAAACCTAACAAACCCTATGAGATATTGCTCCATACTAGATATGCTAAATTAAAAAATTTAAACAACTAGAAATGCCAAATGAAATGATTTTAAAGCACAAATAAATGAAGCAAATCTATCCCATATTGGATTGGTGCAACTTAGTGTTGTAGGAAGTTGCCCTTTCCCAATCCTTGATAAGCAAAATGCCAAATGATGAGCAAGATATCCTCTCAAATGAAGAGAGTGACCTTGCAATCAGAAAATATTGCTAAGCAAATGGTGTGATGATAAGCAAGATCAGTTCTCACAAGTGGAGAGTAACCTTACAATGAGCATGAGTTGTGTGTTGTTGTTGTGTTGTTTTGCCTTGCATTTATAGATTCAAGGTTGAGAGATTTAGAGAGTTTGATGAATGTGGGATCATTCATAAGCAAATGACAAGATGACACTTGTCAAGCTATGAGAGGGTGAGGAATGTGCAAGTCTTGGCCAATGTGCCACTTTCAAATTTGAATTTGAAAGACTTGACATGTTTTGGGGGGATGAAAGGTGTAATAAATGCTATGTTGACTTGTGCAAATAGCATTTAAAACCTTGTTGGAAGGGACAAGTCCCTTTTGGGGGGAAGATTCAAATTGGAAGAATATTCCATTTTGATGCCATTTTGAATGTAATTAGAGGAATTATAAATCAAATAAATGATTTATTAGTGCAAGTGGGTGGGTTAGTTAAGAGTTTAGATTTGACTCTAGTTGAGTTAAAAGCTAGAGAATGATAATCATGATTAGAAGTTAATTAATGTAGATTAATTAACTTGGATGATATTAAGAAGTGACATTTGATAAATCAAATGAGAAGAACTTTAAGGATTTGATTAAATAATTTTGATTTATTTAATGAACATTAGTAAATTAATAAATAAATTGCTTTAATTAATTAATAGCAGAATTTGATGTTAGTTAAAGCGAGATGTATGATGTCAGTTTTGCATGTCTACATCTTTCCCCTCTTTGAAGCAATGTACTCATTGCATTGGTTCAAAGAATGATTCGACCGACATCGAAATTAAAAAATTTCTGATTTTTCGGATGCTTCGGCAAAAAGAAGTACGTTAGTACATTGCCCCCTCGAGAGATCGAGCGAAAGATTTGATTTGAGGTCGATCTCACGACAAAGAGGTTCAAAATGGATGTATGGATGATAATGATGATGTAAATGAGATGTTTGGAAGATGCTTAGAATAACAAATCTATATTATCCTAAACATGTTAAATGATTATGCAATGCCTGTGAGATGGATGAGATGGATGATGATATGACATGATTATGCAGGATGAGAGTGCAAATGCAGGATGGATGCATTGTTAGAGTGAAAGAGGATGGAAGAACAAGAGAGGATAGAAGAATGAGAGGGATCAACCCTTGAATCCAAGAAGATGCAGAAGTTCAACAAGCCAACTTTATTAGAGATGATGATGAAAGATGATGTATTGCTTATCCAGGAATGGGAGATAAAGAGCGTAACTTTCTTTATGTTTGATAACACACATAGGGGCAATGCATCAAGGTATTAAGAACCAGGATGGCGTTGCGCCTAGTGTGATGGACTCTGACTCGACAATCAGATAGGAGTGCTCTTGTTCACACTCGACATACGGAAACCCTGCTAGGACGGACCCAACAAAGCAAGTATTCGCCAAGTTATTTTACAAGAACATCCAACAAGCACAGCAGATAAAAAGATAATGATCATTGCCTTATTCCTTTCTCTCTAAACCTGTTTTGTTTAGGCATCATCGAGAGCTCCTTGGAATGAGCGTAAAATAAGATAAGTCAACAAGACCAAGATAAAGTAAACAAACAAGCTAATGTTCTTCGTATCCCTAGCCAGGCTAAACTAATGTGGGGTACCTAATGCTTATGTCCATCACAGGAAAGCTTCATCCTAGGACATGTAGTGATCAGGGTTTTGGTAGGACTGATTGGGTGATAAGCTATTGATACTCCGAGTTGACCAACTTGTTGACTTACGGAGCTAGACTTGAGACTTTGACGATTAGGCGTTCACTTTAGAACCTGGTAAAATTGCTTCTGACTAACTCACCAAAGGGTGAAAATGAGGATGATTTATTATGAGTGATGACAATCATGGGTGAAAGCGAGATGAAATGGATGCACCATTTTGGTTTTTTCAAATGTTTTGAGGCTGTTTTTGGAATTTTCACATTTTTCAATGTTTTTTTGGTATTTTCAAGATTTTATGAATGTTTTTGGATTTTGTGTCAACTGACTTGACTACGGATGAGATAGATGGGAAAATGGATGCCAATGCAACAGACGCATAAAGAATGATCTAAATGTAAAAAAGATAAGCAAACGAATGCCAATGCGACGGACGCCTAACTAGATGGGAAAACGGATGCCAATGCGACGGATGCATAAATGAATGGGCAAACGGATTGCCAATGCGACGGACGCATAAATGAATGGGAAAATGGATTGCCAATGCGACGGACGCATAAATGAATGGGAAAACGGATTGCCAATGCGACGGACGCATAAGGACGGACCTGATTGTAAAAAAAAAGATAAGCAAACGAATGCCAATGCGACAAATGCAAACTGTCTCGGGGGATGATCAAAGATCAACCTTGCCTACGTTCAAGCTCAGAGATGATGTAGTTCGACAAGGTGGAAAAATTGACAAGACTCAATGATGAAATTTTTGAAGATTTTCTGATATTTTGACATGTTTTTGGATTTTTGATGATTTTTCTAGATGTTTTTGGTTTTTTTTGATGGATTTTTGAATGTTTTTGATTTTTTGATGAGTTTTGAATGTTTTTGGAATTTTCGCATGATTTTGACAATTTGGATATGGATATGTGATGATATCAGTGCTTTGTTTTTGGATTTTGTTGAAAACCAAGCTTAATGTTGATCAATCGGACTAATGGATTGATAGTTTGACTAAGTGTGTTAAGTCAAACAAAAGTGATAATGCACTCGTAAGTTCCAGGAAGTTGTGTTATCCCAGAGTAAACTCGTACAAAAAGGATAATTTGGCTAGGTGCGTTAATCCAAACAAGGTGATTATGGATTTGATAATTTGGCTAAGTGTGTTAAGCCAAATAGAGTGATGATAATGAACTTGTAAACCCAAGGAAGTTGTGTTATCCTAGAGTAAACTTGTGCACAAGATGATGGTTTGACTAGATGTATTAAGTCAAACAAGGTGATGATTGATTGGATTTGATTGATCAAGATTGATGAAGTTTGATTTGGAACAAATTTGTTTTGATGATTTGATGCGATGCTGACATGCGCATTAGATGTGACTGATATGGATTTTTTGAAAGATAAAGCTTGATAAGGAACGTCTTCTTGTCAAAATATGCCATGGGCTAATGACTTGGATTTATGTTCACAAATGCCTTGACCAATTTGATTTCACGTTTGCCAATGTTTGGATCACCATATAAGTTGGATGATATATATCAAGAGTTATTCTCGAAGCAAGATGTAAATATCTGCCCCCAGTGTCTAGCAATGTTTGGAATACCATGGGTGAATTCTTGGATACAAATGGATATGGATTATCTTGCGATAAGATAAGGGTGCTCAGAATAGAGGAATGCTCATTCGGATAATGCTTCAAGGCTCAGATAGCGTTGGATAGGATGGGATCAATGAAAATGACCCGTGTCAAGATGTTTACCATAAACAAGTGTAAAGCGTGCACCAAAATTTTCCAAGATCAAGATAACTTGGAGTATGGATGTAAATGGAAACTAGATTGGATAAATGGTTCATGGATGAACGGATGATATGGATGGAATGTTGGCTTCATTATGGATGTGATAAGATGCTTTCTCCTGAACTGTTGCACGTAGATGCTCGATTCTACACATGACGCCTGTTTGCCAGGTTTTCATCATGGTACCTATCCAAAGTGCCATCAAAATGGTTTTCACTAGAGGACGATTTTTTCTGTTTTCAATCCTTTTTTGATTTTTTTGGATTTTTGTATTTTTTGTATTTTTTTGTTGTCACCAAGATGCCTGTTTGCCAGGTTTTCATCGAGGTAACCATTTTTTCAGGACTTTTTCTAATTTTTTTGTATTTTCTGAGAGATTTTAAGCTGATGCTGAACCACCTGGTGGTGCTGATGTTGATGCTTCTGTCATAACGTGTCATCGGTAGCCTGCTTGAAGAAGCTATTTTGCCAAGACACGTGCACTTGAATGCAACTTTTGAGATCCCTAATCTGCTTTGCTGATACCGGAGTTAACTTTGTCTTTGTGCATACATCGCGATAGGGTGCCTTCTGAGTCCTTATGATGAAGGGTCGTTGCCAACACATGGTCAATGTGAGAATTGGATATCATGCATGGAGGCGTGGATGGAGTGTGTTTAGGAGTAAAAGATGGATTGGTCGATGGTTTGGAACCTTTGACTCTCCAAACTTGGGAAGATGAGCAATAATGGGTGGATACGGAAGTGTATGTGGAATTAGGACCAACTTCTTGATACACTTTGTACATCGCTTGAGAAGCTTTATTTTGCTTTTGTGGAAATCTTTGATGGATACTTGCCCCGTTTTTATTTTGCCCCATAGTTTCTTTGACTGATGGAGTTTGATAGGGATAATCTTTCTTTGTATTTTTTGGTATCCATATGTACTTGATTTGTCCTTCATGCTTCTTAGCTTCTTTTTCTTTGATAACGTTCTTCATGCTTCGATTCAAGTCTTTCTTTTGATGTTGGTCCCAATTCGTGGATGGGGTGATGGGTGGATGAAGATTCGTGACATGGCGGGTTGTAGTATTGGCATCAGTTTCATCATAAGGATTCTTCGTGCTCCCCATGTTGATGTTTGCTCGAGATGAAGTTGCCCCCAGTATGGTGATAGTATTATTGATATGTTGAGATCCCTTGATTGTTGAGTAACCAAGGCCTTGACGCTTAGGATTGCCAAAAATCTACACTGGTTCTAGGATACCCTGTTCATGTAGGCCCAATCCTTTGCCTTGATAATTCATCTGTTGAAACATTTTATTTGCCATAGGATATGATTTACCTTGGAAATAAGGTGCTAATCCTTCTCTACTCTATGGTGGATCTTCAAAAGTGTCAGCTTCTTTATTGACGAGATAGCTTGCTCTAAGAAAGGTGAGTGATCCAACTTTATAAGTGATAGGATCCTCCACATGTGGGATAAATTCCTGATTGATCTCTTTGGCTTGATCTTGTAGTGCTTCTTCCAGAGGTATTGATGATTCACTTTCATTGTAAAAGTCTTCCTCATGATTTATTCTTGATATGCTTTCTAATTCACGACTTATGTAGGAGCCTTCATCATGATTTGTTTCTACTGTGTCTCAAAAATTTTCCACATCTTGGTCTTGTACACAAATTTTAAGAGTAGGAGACTCTTGTTCCTTGGTAATGATGTCAAGAGTATGAGACTCTTGTTCTGAATGAAGATCATCTATGTGTCCATCCAAAGAAAGCATCTTGTGGGTAGGTGGAGGAGTACGTGCTATATGCATGTGATCATAATTTGCGACATCTTGTATAGATAGGAGAGTTCCCATTAGATCATTATAGTATCTTGGAGATAAGAATTCATGATTTTGAACGATTTCAGAATTACTTTCGCCATGCTTTGGATCAAGTTCTTGACATGGGTCAATTTCAAAGGATGGATTGCTTATAGCAGGTTCTTGGACATCGTCCTTAGGCATGGGAAGTGGATTAATTTCCACTTGTTCTTTGAATGGATTTGGATCAACTGTAAAGTCAAAGATTCTTTCACTATTCTCAATCGTGAGGTCGAAGGATGTCAATATGTCATTGGAAGGGTCATTGCTAGACCTTGATGGAATATTTTGATCATGCTTTGGAATACGTTCTTGACATATGTCCTCTAACTCACAAGGTGATGTAGAGACATTTTCAATATGATCATTGGTCGATGGATCGTAGATTATGTCAATGGGATCAAATAATTGTAACACATCTTGAAATAGATCACTAAAAAGTGGCTCTTGATGAATGTTGAGTTGATCACTAGATGGGGTAGAAGGATCTTCAAGATCTTGAACATTGTTTTCAACAATTATGGAAGAGAGATTACCAATGTCTTCAACCATATGATCAAGTGATGTTGATATTTCTTGAATTTGATCATTGTTGGGCATCATTGGTGAGCTTTGATCATAATTGAAAAGTAGCTCTTGGTGTATGTTGATTTGATCATTGGTCAAGGTTGAAACATCTTCAAAGTGTTCATTGATAGATTGATCTTGATTTTTGATTTCAACAATTGTGGTGGGAATCTGTTGCAAGCTTTGTTGAGCAGGTGAGGCCTGCGTTTGCTGCTGAGCCAACAACACTTGTTGTTCGTCATGTTGTTTTTGTGCCAACAAAGCTTTTTGTTGGGCTCTTTGTTGTGCTACTTCTTCTTGGATTGATTGCAATAGTGCATAGAATTCTGCTTGCGCTTGCGCTTGTTGGGCTACTTGAGCTGCTTGTGCTTGCTGAGCAACTAGCTGTGTAGCTTGTTGGGCTTGGAGTGCCTTTTTGCGGGAAGCTTCTTGCAACATGATGGAGAATGAATTGGTCGTGTTGTGCTTTGGCGGTGGTGGCGGTGGTGGTGGAATGGGAATGGTGTTGATTGTTGGGAATGCTTGGATGGTTTCCATCTGCTATTGGGATATCGATGAAAAAATGGGATAGTTTGGTATGATGTTTTGATTTGGCATTATAGGTTGACTTTGAACATTGTTGTGGTCTAGAATCATATTTCCTTGATTTAGGCAACTTTGATTTTGCATGGTGTTACCTTGACTTGAATCATGGAGTTGCCAATAGATTGCTAGGATTTTGAACAACATTAGGGGGATTTGCAAACATGTCGACCCCAAAGTTTACCAAGTGTGAATTTGGAATGGTCATGTTTGGTAAAGTTGCACTTGGTATGTATGGATTTGGTGGGATGATGTTGTTTGGAAAACTCATGCATTGAGTGTTTGGTTGATAGATTTGCAGATTTGGACTTAGATTTAAATCTATCATTGGGAAAGGTGTTCCAAAATTTGGATTGGGTATGCTCATATTTGCTGTACCATTGATGTTTGTATGAGATAATGCTCCCATGTATGCATTGTACAAGCTTTGATAATCAAATGGTATTGCAAGGCTTGGATAGTTTGGTTGGATCGAATTGCTCATGATGGATGGATCAAATTTATATTCCATGTCCCTCTTGTGTTGAGATCGAGTTTGAACCATAAAATGAAGATCAATTTTCAAGAATGAAAGAGATGAACCTCTAATCCTTTAGATCGGTCTAAACCTTAGGTTCAAAGAAGCAAAGAACTAGGATAATTGAAGGATCAAAGCGATGATGAGGATGAGATAAATGAAAGATGAGTGATATGGATGAATGGAACTCTTAAAGAAACTTTGAAGGAAATGCTAAACTTTTAGGACTTTGATTGATCGTGATTGGATTGATGGTTTGACTAGATGCGTTAAGTCAAACAAGAGTGATAAATGTAATCGTAAAACTCTAGGAAGTTGTGTTATCCAAGAGTGAACTCCTACAAGATGGTAGTTTGACTAAGTGCGTCAAGTCAAACAAGGTTATGATTTGATAATTTGGCTAGGTGTGTTAAGCCAAACAAGATGAACTCGTAAACCCTAGGAAGTTGTATTATCCAAGAGAGAACTCGTGTATAGGATGATGGTTTGACTAGCTGTGTTAAGTCAAACAAAGTGATTTGATTTCCCCTAGAAGTTTAGCATAACAAATGACAAAGATTCCAAGAGCTATTGGTGAGATGGAAATTTGACTGATTTTGATGGTTGAAAGATGGATGAAAGTGATTAAATTTGATCCTAGACTTGACCTAGATGATACTTTTGCTTACAAGACCTCGGTGTTGAAGAACACGCTATATTTCCTATGAGAGGAAAGTAAACCTTTTAGACAATTCAGGATCTCAAGACGCTTCTCACTAGCTTTCACACTAAGCTTTTTGAACTTCAATTTTTGGGATTTTGATCATGTTAGAAAACACATGTGTAATCAAATTTGTCTTTTATCTTGTCTTAGTGAATTCCTTTTACCAAAATCACTTGCTTGATTATGTTTTCAAACTGAATGTCTAATGTCCCACTTTCGTTTTCATCCCACAATGTCCATTATGTGGAAATCAAAGAAATTAGGGCAAAAGTTTCCTAGGTTTATCCTTAGTGAAAACAAATGATGATAGAATTCGAGCACTTAGAAACCTCTAGGAATGTGATTCCTAGGGAAAGCAAGAGTGGGCAAGTTCGTCAATAGGTATTTGTTCCCTACAAGGTGTTTGAAATTTCAAGGTTTTTGTGTATGTTTGTTTTCCAAATGTTTTCAAGATCAAGCAATGTGTTTTTGATTCCAAGCACTTTTACAACCCTAGGATGATGAGGCAATATCTTGTTGGGTTCCCACTTGGATAAATCCAGCTGCGCATATCTTGTGCGAATGGCTAAATGCTTGACCACACTGGCTCCCCTCCACGGCACTCACTTATTCGGGTCAGCCAAGCATTAGTACCCATGAATCTCCCATGGCATACTTTCCATTTCCACAACAAGACCGCATGTTATGTGGGGCGGCTTCAGAGGACATGACCTCTTGCACCAACAAGATAGACAAGGTTTTGGCCAATTTCTAAACAAGGGTTCTAATTCGGGCATTCCGTTCGTGGGGGATTATCCAACATCGGCGAGAGTCCATTGCTGTCCATCTCGTCGAAATAATCCTCATGATTCTTGAACTTTCCTCAAGAATCCACACTTATATACTGGTTGGAAGTCGCTTGGCTTTAGCTTGTTCCCGGTTGGGTCGTTCCCTTGGGTGATTACTTTTTCCCACAAGGCACGCCCTCTAAGATAAACAATAGCGAGCTAACATATTCCATCGTTCACACAACCCTTGTTGAAAAACAAAGGGGAGAACCTCCGCAATATATCGTGCTCACACTCGCATGTTTTGTTCAATTTTAGATCCCAAATCGAAGTGTGGAGGCAATATTTTTGAGAACTTAATATCAGAAAAAAGACTTTTGATTCTCAAGTTCGCCGTGAGGCGCGAGAGAAGCGCATACGTCTTTTTGATGATATTACTTTGTGAAAAAGATTGCAAAATATGACAAACAGTTGTTCATTTTAAGTCCCAAAAGCAGTAATGAATTCGCTTTAAGCACCAAAATCCAAGTGTGAAGGTTGCCTTGTTCAATTTTAATCCCAAATTGAAATCTAGTGAGTGTCTAAGGTTCAATTTTAACCAACTTTGAAAATATCAAGTCATTGATTGATTTTAAGCCCAAATTGAAAGGTGATTTAGCTAAAAACAGAAAAAAAGGGTAGTAAATGGAAGCTCCAAGATTGTTAAAACAAGCATTAAAAAATGCTTTTCAAGTCTTGTTGTCAATAAAATCTTCAATTCCACTCTTTCCGCCTTCGTTTTTTTTTGCTTGAACCTTCAATTTCAATCTTGTTGTCAATACCTTCAAGTTTCTACCTTCTAACACCTTGCTTTCAACTTTGATGTTTCAACCTATTCCATTACAAAGTAAAACTTTAGAAATGAAGTTTATTTACAAGGAGTTAATGTAGTAATGCATCATTGCCAAGAAATTACATTTGTCATGAATATTTTTTTTTGTAAAAGAAATAATGGCACTAAAAATCAAATTTTAAGCAAGTTATATGATCTCAAATATTGGTCTATTACAAAAGAAGCTTTACAATAACAACCAAAGTACTATCCATATATGATACTATACCACTCTTTTCCAACCAAATATTTCTAGCTTCCCTAGCCACCAAACTTTATCAATTTTGTATTTTCCTGATTTTTCTAAAGATTGCCAACAAAGATTACATTAGATGTTGTTTCCTAATAACAAATAAGAGATCTCCTTTTCTGTCATGTTGGAAGGTGTAGCAATCTTTGTTTCACAGGTATCTAATTTCACTGACTATTTACAGATTTGGTACGTGACAGCAAGTGAGGACAATCTTTGGTATGTGACAGCTTGCATTGTCTAACAATCTTTTATTTTAAATGACTGCAGACAGTAATGACAACCTACAGTAAGCCTATGGGATAACATAATTAAAGTGAAAACCATAGATCATTCTCTAGAGTCCAAATCGACTTGAGTAAAGTCTGAATCTATCATTAATACAATGCCTAATCAACTCAAGTGACACATAAAAAGATAATAAATACCATCCCACTTGCAGCATATCACATTACTCAAATGCGCACTCAGACACTCATAAGATAGTCTTGTCCATGAATTGGTTAGGATTATGGTTTTGTTACTGACACTGACAGGCCTCTTCCACCGGTTGCTATGGAGAAATTCAAATACAGTATTGATGGTTGGTATTGAAAAATAAATATCTTGCTTGGCTAACCTCTAAGTCTGCATTTATTTGCAATCCCATCTCGAAGTCTGCAATGACACTTCAAATCTCTTTAATTCCTCAACGCCATAGTGGACCATAATTGCAACCCCGGATGATATCGGTGGACAGGGAAATGACAGTGCGCTCTAAATCACTGATTTGGCCAACACTTCTTAACTATAAACATGAGAACCTTTCTACCAGTACACTGGAAATGGCATTTGGGTAGAGCTAACAAACCTGTACCATAAATAGCTCTTAAGTTGCTTACCTGGTCAAGGGTACCTTCACCAATGCAAATTGATGACAGTCCGGCTCTTTATATTTTCTATTGACTTAGATCTAGTGATGCCTTTAATCATTAGTCAAATCATAGCTATCCATCATGTTTTCTTCCTTGCGCTATGCAGACCCCATAAGCCAAGCAAACTTATAGCATAATGAACTCGTAGACAGGAAAGTGAAACACCAAAAGACAAAATAATATTTAAACATTCACAATAGACCGCATTAGTTCTCAGTTGATAGGTATATGATAGTGTAGGTGATTGAATCTACGCAGTCCATGCCTGGAAATTTTTCTTGACAGTATTCAGTGCACCCAGAGAAGCTTACAGGAAACATCTCTCAGCAAATGTGTTTTGTAGGTGATGGTGTTCAAATTCTCATAAATCTGCTTCAAACATATTGGCATTCAACACTATACTTTTTACTGCACATTCACTCGTAATAGCAGCGGTTGACAAGGCAGTGAGCTATGTGACAACGGCTAAAGAAAATGATTTTTTTTTTTTTTAATAACTGTCATGATTGCAAGAATGCGCAGTAGGGGTTGAAAAGACTAGAAACTTTTAAGCAAATGCTGCTGGTGGGTGTAAAACCTCCTTCTACAAATTTTGACCAACATCAAACCTACCTGTGCACAAAAATAAAGAAAATGAGAGCTTTGGAACAGGTGTGGACATCCATCAAAGCATAATGGTAGGGTTTTTTTTTTTCTTTTATTTATTTTTAATCAAATATGGCAGTTGGAAATACTACATTAGACATGTATGTAATGTGGAATCGTAAACAAGGCTCATGAACTTTTGACAGAATTCCTGAAAGAGATGTCTTCTCCTTGACTGTAAAGATTGCAGGATATGCACAAAATAGGTTGTTGAGAAGGCTTTAGGGACTTCCCAACAAATGATAAAAGACCAATGCACAATGAATCAAACAGATTTTGAAGATTTATTTAGTAGATATAGTTCTCTGTTTGAAGGCATGTCAAAAAAAAGCAGTGACCATTTAAAGTAATTGATTACCATAGGATCTCAGTCACAAATGAATGATATGAGAATCGTATGGCTAAAATAGAGCTGCAAAACTAAGAAGGGATCCAAGATTGAACTGCTAAGCATGGAGTCAGAACAAATATCAAAAGGATAAATCTAGAAATTCTTAACAGAAAATGTAATATGATTGCAAAAAGGCTGACAACCTTACATCGTAAAGGAACACAGAAATAAAGATCAATATCTTCCAAACAAAAGTATGGGCAGCGTTTTAATTAAGAAAATGTAAACATGGTAGATTTCAAGATGTAAATAAAGCAGATTACAAAATGTAGTTCAATCCCTCCTTCTAGCGCCATTTTGTGGTGGCTAAATTCTGCAACATGTTAGTATATTATGCAAATCAAACTAACATGACAAAACCTAACAAACCCTATGAGATATTGCTCCATACTAGATATGCTAAATTAAAACATTTAAACAACTAGAAATGCCAAATGAAATGATTTTAAAGCACAAATAAATGAAGCAAATCTATCCCACATTGGATTGGTGCAACTTAGTGTTGTAGGAAGTTGCCCTTTCCCAATCCTTGATAAGCAAAATGCCAAATGATGAGCAAGATATCCTCTCAAATGAAGAGAGTGACCTTGCAATCAGAAAATATTGCTAAGCAAATGGTGTGATGATAAGCAAGATCAGTTCTCACAAGTGGAGAGTAACCTTACAATGAGCATGAGTTGTGTGTTGTTGTTGTGTTGTTTTGCCTTGCATTTATAGATTCAAGGTTGAGAGATTTAGAGAGTTTGATGAATGTGGGATCATTCATAAGCAAATGACAAGATGACACTTGTCAAGCTATGAGAGGGTGAGGAATGTGCAAGTCTTGGCCAATGTGCCACTTTCAAATTTGAATTTGAAAGACTTGACATGTTTTGGGGGGATGAAAGGTGTAATAAATGCTATGTTGACTTGTGCAAATAGCATTTAAAACCTTGTTGGAAGGGACAAGTCCCTTTTGGGGGGAAGATTCAAATTGGAAGAATATTCCATTTTGATGCCATTTTGAATGTAATTAGAGGAATTATAAATCAAATAAATGATTTATTAGTGCAAGTGGGTGGGTTAGTTAAGAGTTTAGATTTGACTCTAGTTGAGTTAAAAGCTAGAGAATGATAATCATGATTAGAAGTTAATTAATGTAGATTAATTAACTTGGATGATATTAAGAAGTGACATTTGATAAATCAAATGAGAAGAACTTTAAGGATTTGATTAAATAATTTTGATTTATTTAATGAACCTTATTAAATTAATCAATAAATTGCTTTAATTAATTAATAGCAGAATTTGATGTTAGTTAAAGCGAGATGTATGATGTCAGTTTTGCATGTCTACACTATCTTCAGATTTGACGTTTGCATCCCATTTTCATTCCTTATACATACATTTGTAATGTTTTAGGGTTTTTAGGATTGAAGTCTTGCATCATTCAAATCTTTTGCATTCATCTTATTCTACCACAATAGAATAGGGGTTTGTCTTATTTTTAGGTTTTCCTAGTTCTAAACACACTTAGGGGTAGGGTTTATGCATATTTTCTATCTCTTTCAAATTTTAAATAAAAACTAGGGGTTTGACCAATGAAAACCCCACATTAGAAACCTAAATATACTCTATTTTGTAGGTGATTTTGTGGGTCTAAGTCTAGATTTTAGTGAAGAAGAAGAGTGCAAACTATAGGCCTCTGTGTCAAATTTCAGTTTTTCTAAAAAGTTTAAAGGGAATAGGTCACCAATAGTGGTGACCTAGTCCCACAAGAGGTTTTTGTGAAATTTTTTAGTGGATTTGAGTACACAGTTGGCTGGAATGGAGCTTGGAGTAGTTTTCCAGAAAAGTGACTAGGTCACCTAGCTTGGTGTAACTATCCCGAAGGGTTCAAAACTCAAATTTTTCAGATTCTCAGAGACTCATACAAACTCCACTTCGGTCTACAATAGTTTCTAAGTGCACTTGTTTGATTTATTAGGTTATATTTCTTTGTGTAGTCTTTATATTAGCTTTGTTGCATTACATCATATGTTTTCTAATAATATAGATTTCATTAGATTGCATCTAATAGTAAGATTTATTTACAAGAATGCAACAATTAGCATACTTCATCATAAACATATTTCATCAAATTTCAATCCTTAGTATTGAATGAATCACAAGATTTATGCTTTTACAAGGATATCCCTTTCCTTGTAGGTGAAAACCATAGAAACTTGTAGGGGACCCATTCCTTTATCCCAAAAGCATCAAATTTTGCGGTTCAGATGGTAACATGTGCCAAAAATGAATCTCCAAAAATTTAACATTAAAAACTATCTTCAAAAACTTGTATGAACTCCCCCTTTCAAACATACATCATAACTTCTCCCAACATATATGTTATTCCAATAGTCTTCTTACCCAATTCTTCTCTCTCACACAACTTCTTAACAATTGTAGCACAAAAACTTCCCCTAGGCATCTCAAAACTTCTCCAAAATTCTTTTGCTTTGATATCTAGGACAGGGGGTATGTTGGTAACATACTTGTAGGTACTAAACATGATACATATGTACAAAATAAAAACTGAAAACAACTGAAAAAATAAAAGGAAACACATAAAGAATGTTTATCCAGAGGTGGAGGCACCTTCTAACTCCATGAGAATGGCTTCCCAAGCATATTTTCCTTCATCCCAAATCTCTTGGTTGTAGCAAGCGCCTTATGCATTGATTCCAACTCCACCAGGATCTCCTCTCCCTCTTTTAGAGTAGTTAGATTAGGATTTATTTTGATGTTTTTCTGCATCCACAAGGGAACTTGACACTAGAATGTGTTTGGTCTTTACCAAGTCCTCAAGCTATCCAAACCACCTTATAACATCCTCTTTTTGTCTTTGCAAAGAGAAAAAAATGTTTTGGAAGTCTGAAATGGTAGTGCAAGAGGCATAGATTCAATCTTTTGAAAGGTCATAGGCTCCTGAGGCACTAGCTAATTGTGACTCTACTGAGTCCCTTAACTCCTTAATGCCTTGAGTGGCATCCAACCATCTCATACAATAAAAGAATAATGTTTGAGATTCATCTTCACATTCCTTCACTTATTTCAAGAATTTCATCACCTTGGTATGTGCAGTTGCACATCTGTCCTAGATTTCAAGAAATATTTTCTCTACAAGTCTTGATTTCACTTCTTTCTCAGTTTTCTCCTTTAGGCTAGAGGTATAGTCCTTGAGTGAATCAACTAAAAACATTAAATTCTGAATAGTTGTTAGAGAATTGTCAACTATGGTACTAGGGGTAGCATCCTATAGAGTCTTGATGACATCATTGATTAGTTCAGTCCCCTTCTGATGGGTGTCTACAATCTCCTTTCTCCTAGAGGCATGAAAAGTATCTCCGAGCTCCAACTTTTGAATGGGTGAGATCTTGTTCAGATGTACACTACCTCGATATAATGGGATTTGTATCAACTGTAGTAGAATGGCTGAGAAAAGCCTCATTTTTTTTTTAGAAGACCCTCGAGAGCACTACCAGAGGATTATCCAAATGACTTTGATGGCTCCGTGTTCTATTGGGATTATTCTTCATTTCTTTCAACTTTAGATTCTTCTTGGTTCTCTTGGTTCTCTTCTTCTTCTTCTTATTTTCAGAAGAGTTTTTAATTTTGTTTCTCTTTATTTTCATCCTTATCATCTTTCTTATCATTGTTCTTTTCATCGTCACCTTCTTCTTCTCCATTTTTATTTTTTTACCTTCATTTCTAGCATCCTCATATTGCTTGTCATGGCCATCTTCGACATCATCATTGGAATCATTCTTATTTTGTTCTTCATTATTTTCACCTATTGTATTTTTCAGTTTATTTCACTGGAGTATATGTCTCCGCAGGAGCATGTGTATCATCAACCACATTCCCTAAAACATCCAAATTTGGAGTCTCTTCTACATAATGATTATTCACTTCTTCTACAAATTCTTTAAAAATAGGAAAATTAGTTATGGGAGTAATATTTTACTTTGCACCAGTAACCTTATCTTTACCAAACTCCTTCACTTGAGCTATTCCAAATGACAAAGCAACAATCATCCTATATTTCTATGCCATGTCTCTCGTGGTATCCACAGTTTCTCATTTCAATGTGTGGACATCAAAATCTGAAAATGGTTAGCACAACTCCAATATCCTCATATAATAATACAACATTCTTCAAAATAAATGACAAAACTAATCCAAGCATGCAAAGAATACATGAAGTATATCCATTCTATGATGGATTGGTGCTATCCTTTGTGTAGAAGATAGCCCTTTTCCAACCCTTGATAAGCCAATGAGATGATAGACAATGAGATGCTAAATGAACTCAAGTTGCCTATAATGAGGATGCTCAAATTGTAGATGAAAAATGAGAGAGAAGTCATTGAATTTATAGGAAAGATTGAGAGAGGAGAAGCCAAGATTGAGCAATGTGGGACTAAAACCCAACAAATGAGAGAGAAAGCCACTTGTCACAATGTGATTGGCTCATGCTTGTGCAAGTTTTGGCTAATGTACCCATTTCAAATTTGAAAATGGCAATAAATGAATATGGTTGAATATTTTGGGGGGAATTGTGTTTGGCCAAAAAAGTCAAATAGGAGATTTAATGAGGGCATATTCCTTGGGAATATCCCTTTGTGAGGAAAATAGGTGTTTTAATAAATCAATTTAAATGATTTATTGTGCAAGTAGATGAATCTAGAGGATTTAGGTGATTAGGATTAAATTAATCAATATTTGATTAATCTAATAGGAGGTTAGGTGATATAACATTTGATTTGAATTTTTGTATTTGTTTTAAATCAAATGAGAGGAAAATGAATTTAATTAAATATGTATGATTTAACTAAATGAAGGGACTTTAGGAAGTTAATTAATTAATTAGGAAGAAAACCTTAGTGAATTAATTAAATTGGTTTATTTAATTAATAGATAGAATAATGTTTAATAAAACATGATTAGATGTATGAGTGTATTTTGCATGTCTACATTTTGCCCCTCTTTGTATCCATGCACTCATTGCATTGATTCAAAGAATGATGCTATTGACATCAAAATTGAAAAAACTTCTGATTTTTTCGGATGCCCCAGCAGAAATAAGTACATTAGTACATTGGCCCCTCGAGAGATCGAGCAAAAGATTCAATTTGAGGTCGATCTGGCGACAAAGAGGTTCAAAATTGGATGTATGGATGGTTATGACTATATGATCTATATGATAATGATGATGTAAATGAGATGCTTGAAAGATGCTTAGAATAACAAATTTATATTATCCTAAACAAATTAAATGATTATGAAAATAAGATTTGAGATGGATGATGATATGAAAGATGAAAGTGCAGATGCAAGATGGATGCATTGTTAGCATGAAAGAGGATAAAAGAATGAGAGGGATCAACCCTTGAATCCAAGAAGATGCAGAATTCCAACAAGTCCACTAGTTGTTGAGACTTTATTGGATATGATGATGAATGATGATGTATGGCTTATCCAAGGATGGGAGAGATAAAAAGCATACCCTTCTTTATGTTTGATAACACACGTAGGTGCGATGCATGAAGGTATTAAGAACCAGGATGGCATGGCGCCTAGTGTGATGGACTTTGACTCATCAAACAGATAGGAGTACTATTGTTCACACTTGACAAACATAACCTTATTCAGAATGTAGTTCAGATATTCTAGACATCTCGGGCCAAAACATAAAAAGGCAAGCCTTCCTATGTGGTCAACAAGACACCTAAAACATCCTTCCTACAAACAAAACAAAGTACGCATGACGAAGTTATTTTACAAGAATATCCAATAAGCACAGTAGATAAAAACATAATGATCATTTCCCCATTCCTTTCTCTCTAAAC
Source organism: Sequoiadendron giganteum (assembly GCA_007115665.2). NCBI lineage: Eukaryota > Viridiplantae > Streptophyta > Pinopsida > Cupressales > Cupressaceae > Sequoiadendron > Sequoiadendron giganteum. The sequence continues at coordinate 228,254,568 of CM021104.1, read as the reverse complement.
ATATTTTGTTTAGGCATCATCGAGAGGTCCTTGGAATGAGTGCAAAATAAGATAATTCAAAAAGACTAAATAAAGCAAACCAAACAAGCTAATGTTCTTCATACCGCTAGCCAAGACTACCTACTGTGGGGTACCTGATGCTTATGTCCATCGTAGGAAAGCTTCATCCTAGGACATGTTGTGATTAGGGTTTTGATGGGACTGATTTGGGTGATAAGCTATTGATATTCCGAGTTGACCAACTTACTGACTCACTGATCTAGACTTTCAAGACTCTGATGATTAGAGTGTTCACTTTTGAACCTCCTAGACTTGCTTCTGATTGACTTACCAAAGGGTGAAGGTGATGATTGAATTTATTATGAGTGATAAAATTCGTAGGTGAAAGCGAGATGAAATGGATGCACCATTTTGGATTTTTAAGATATTTTGAGGCTGTTTTTGGTATTTTGAGACGTTTTACAAATGTTTTTTGTATTTGTGTGAGATTTGAATTTTTTTGGATTTTGTGTCTCGGGGGCCAATCAAGGATGGCCTTGCCTATGTTTCAGCTCAGAGATGATGTAATTTGGCTGACATGTTTTTGACTTTTCAAAAATTTTGATTTTTTTATGGATATTTGAATGTTTTTAGATTTTCGCATGATTTTGACAATTTGGATTTGGATACGTGATGATATCAGTGCTCTGTTTTGGGATTTTGTTGAAAACAAAGCTTAAGTTTGATTTATCAGATCAATGGATTGATAGTTTGACTAAGTGTGTGAAGTAACAAAAAAGTGATAATACACTTGTAAATTCCAAGAAGTTATGTTATCCTAGAGTAAACTTGTACAGATGAGGATGGTTTGACTATGTGTGTTAAGTCAAACAAGGTGATTATGGATTTGATAATTTGGCTAAGTGTGTTTAGCCAAACAAAGATGATAATGAACTTGTAAACCCAAGGAATTTGTGTTATCCTAGAGTAAACTCGTTCACAAGATGATAATTTGACTAAGTGTGTTAAGTCAAAAAAAAGTGATAATTGATTGGATTCAACTGATCAAGATTGATGAAGCTTGATTTGGAACAAAATTGTTTTGATGATTTGATGTGACGCTGAAGTACACATTAGATGCAACTGATATGGATTGTTGGGTTGATGTTCGACAAAAGATAAAGCTTGATAAGGAATGTCTTCTTATCAAAATATGCCATGGGCTAGTGATTTGACTTGGTGCTCACAAATATTTTAACCAATTTGATTTCACATTTGCGAATGCTCGGATCACCACATAAGTGTGAAGGATATAGATCAAGATTTATTATCGAAGTGAGATACAAATATCTCCCCCCAATGTCTAGCAATGTTTGAACGACCATGGGTAGATTCTTGGATGAATGGATATGAATTATCTTGCGATAAGATAAGGGTGTTCAAAATAGAGGATTCTCATTCAGATAATGCTTCAAGGCTCAGATAATGTTGGGTAGGGTAGGATCAGTGAAAATGACCCATGTCAAGATGTTTACCATAAACACATGTGAAGTCTATACCAAACTTGGTCAAGATCAAGATAAGGTAGAAGATGGATGCAAATATATGAAATGGATTGGATAAGTGGCTCCTAGATAAACGAATGATATGGATGGAATGTTGGCTTTATTATGTATGTGATAAGATGTTTTCTTCTGAACTGGCTGTAATGTCCCTGTTTTTAGCACTACACCTTTCAAGGATTGATGGCCTTTTCCCAATGCGTTGTCGACAGGTCAGAGGCAGAATTAGGGTTTTTGATTGTTTGGTGGGTTCTCTTGAAGATTCAGGGTTCTGCTTGTTGGAATTTGGGTGTTTGGATTGCGGATTCTTTCTGGGTTTTCAGAGAGCTTTGCAGTGGTATGTTTTTCTTGGCATTCTGAGCACCTTCAGGAATTTACTGTTTTTAGTAAATTCTATTTTTAGCAGTGGTCCAGTCAGCATCAGCTCAGTCAACTTTCCTCTTCTGGCAGTTCATTGGGTAATTCTGATTTTTGGCTTAAGGGGTTCATTTTGGAGAAATAAGTTATTTTAAGTCAATAATGTTTTATTTTATAAAATAACCCCTTGTCCTAGTAATATGACTTAAAAGTTGTTTTAAAGAAGGGGACTTGGAGGGTGGTCATCACATGATTTATTTTGATCTTTCTAAAGTCTAAATGCTCAAGTGAAATTGGACGCCTATTTTATGAAGAAATGATTTTAAATAAAGTCAAATTTAGCCTTCGAAAAGGGGTCATCCAAACTTGGAGGGAAAAGAAGTCAAATTCAAAAGGGAATTAGGGCGTATCTTCTAGAAGTTTCTGGAGAGCCTTCTCAAGTCTATATAAGGAGGCAGTTGCTCTTCATTTCTTATCTTATGTTTTATGATATTGTTATGCTGCCGGAATGGCTTTGGGATTGCTTCGAGGAGTGAATGCCTCCTAGCTTGGCTCTTCTTCTTGCTTGAAAGATAGCAACTAGTTGAGAGATAGTTTTTAATAGGTTTGTCTTGCATTTCAGTTGAGTATCTTGCATTTTTGGAGTTCTAGATTTGCATATCAGTCTCTTTTTGAAGTTGCTGAAGTCAAGCTGAATCTGTAGGTTCACTCATAAATTCGAAAATAAAAATACAGTCATTCTGGGTATTGATTCATTGAGTTTCCTTGATAGGGGCGACCCTTCTTGCAAAGATTCGGATTTTAACATTGAGTGTTTATTTTTTAAAAGCAAAATTGCCTCTCTCTATTGGCCGTACCATTCTGGTTTGCCTGGCAAATGTTTAGAAAAAAGAATACTTTGACTTGTTAGCTGTTTCTTGGTCTAGTCCTCGTTGCCATCATTATAGCTTTTGTTTGCATCAGGTCTCATGTCATTCTGGAAAGTATTGAGTGAGTTGTGAGTATTTTGGTGAGTTCTAGGGTTGCCGATTGCTTCATTTTAGTTGCTGGTCTGTTATATCAGTCATAGATAAATGCAGATTTGTGAGGGGTTTGAGTCCAGAGAGGTTTTTCAAGCATTGAGGAAGTCTTACAAATTATTGCAGCATTGAAGAACTTGGATTACTATGCTTTGGCAAGATTTCTAACATATTGTAAGCTGATTAGTAGTACTATCAGCAATTCTAATTCTACTCTTTCATTTACTGTATTTCCCACTGGATAAGCAGAAAAGGCTGGCTTGCCGCCTACTTTACATTCTGTAGTTTCTTTGTATTTTCGTATATCTCCACCATATGGTCGCCTCATTTCCATTCTGGAATTGGGTAGCACATACTTGGTGTTGAGTTTACTTTCAGCATAGTTAGCATCTCCGTCATATGGTAGCTCCCATTCCATCTTGGTTTGGAAAGCACATTCTTGATGTTGAGTTCCTTTTTGTATTTAGAGAAGAAGATCCTCTGACCATATGCTCGCCATCATCGGCGCCATCCTTGGTTAGAGTTGCTTTTTGCATAAGCAGTTTAATTTAGATCCTCTCACCAATGCTCACACCTTGCCCACATCGGGATCCTGGTGTACATTCTGGTTAGAGTTGCTTTTTGCACGTTTTGGTTTATCTTCTAACCTTAACGGGTGCATTGTTTGAAATCTGTTAATTGAAAAATCAAAAAAATTGGTTTGGAATATTTCAGTGGTATCAGAGCCAAGATCCTGCCATCCTGTGCCCATCAAGGTTCAGTTGACAGTTGAATGACAGAAAAATCAGTTTCTACACCTGAGGTCAGAACAAAGTTCAGTTTAGCTTTCAGAAGTTTCAAAGATATTGCATTTTCTAAGGTCCAGGGATCGTGAGAAGTCATATTCAACTATGGTATCTGAGGAAGGAAAGGTTAGTTTTGCTGTGAGGGATTTCATTGAATATGCTAAACAGTATAAAAAACAATGTGAACATGAGGCTACCAAACTCCGTGAGCAATATCAAAACATGCCAGATGATTATAAGTACAATGTTTCATTTGATGCCCATTTGAATTGTGTGGCGTTTTTGAAGCCCGAAAAGTCGGAGATGGTGGACCACATTAGGAAAATGTTAAAAAGGGAAGTGGAACAAGCTTTGGTTGAAGAACCAAAGAAGGAAGAAGATGAAGAGCCTATTTGTGAATTACAGCCCACAAATATGCAAGTTGAAGAGAAAAATCAGCCATCTAGCAGTGAAGATGGCACAAGCAAGGTGCACATATCACATCAAAATGAATGTGAGTTCGATAAGGATACCTTGGCAAGTGAAGAGTTAAGGGTAGAGTCCCATAATACTTCCCTTGACTTGAATGTAATAGGAAGTAATGAAGATCGGCTTGGTAGGACTATTGTTTGCAATGAGTTCGTTGAAGAAAAGGAAGGACATATTAATGATACTGGAAGCGAATCCCATGAGTTCATGCATACTCATTTTGAAGATTTGATGAAGAAGGATTCTCTTCTTGTTGCTAACCCAACTTCCCAAGAAGTTCCACATGAATAATTTGGCAACATACTTTTCCATGAAGGTCTCGAAGAAGATAGGGATGGTGAAGTTTTCAAAATAGCAAGTATAGAAGGTTCTTCACTCCATTTCCGTGGTGGCATTATTGGACTTGGGTTTGACCAGCAAACCGAACCATGGGAAAGAAATAATTTTGATGATATCAGCTTAGGTGATTTGGGACTTGACTTATTTAAGAAGTCATCACTTCAGGGGGAGCAAGATAAGCTTTTTTTTGTTGATCATCTTAATCAACCCACTAGCAATTGGGATCCGGGTGTGTTGGCACCAAGGTATGAAAAAGAACCTTTGTGGGATGAATTTCCCTTTGATCCTGATGAAGACCAAAATATTGTTTGCATTGCAAGTTATGAGAAGGCCACAGAAGAAAAAGTTGTTTTTGATGAAGAAGCTTTTTCTGAAAAGCTACATGGTGACCCCGTCAAGTTGGTTGCAGCCACTAAGGAGGATGTTGTTACATCCAAAACTTTCAGAACAACATTCAATGATTCTTCGTTCAAGTTAGGGGCTGTCATAGCCTTTGCTCAAGAAGATGGAGAGGTGGATGAAGAGCTAGAAGACCTTATGGCTCTTAAAGAAGAAAGGTTTAAAATGGTTTTAAAACACAAGGCTGATTTACCAATTCAAAAAGCTGATTGCAAAATTGGGGTCAAAGAATCTGTGAAGTATGATGCTTTTTATGACAATAAGCATTCTCCTCTAGTCAATGGTAAAGTTCATAAATGTTGGAGCAGCAATGAGGGCAGCAAAGACAAGGGACAAGGTTCTGATTTTCAGTTGCAGCCTATCAGCAGTTCATCATCTTTGAATTCTCATGATTGGGACAGACAATTCAAGGTGTCCGTTGACAAGGAAGTGCAAGCTCTATCCCTATTTGATCACACACTTAGCTTGGTTGAAGGGTTGTACTGGAAGGCTTAGCTTGAAGAGAGACAAAGAGGAGTGGAAGATGAAGTTGCTCTTCCCAATCTGCAATTTATCATAAGCTCTTTGGTAACCTTGAAGTCTGAGTACATGCACTTGGTTGAAGATCGTGATCATGCCCTTGAAGTTGCAAAGAAGACCATTTGTGCTTTTCAAGATAGAGAGAGGAAGTTTGATGAACTTTATCTGGAGTTTGAATCAACAAGAGCTACGCTGGAAGAAACTCAAATGGCATTAATGGAGGTAGGAAATCAGTTTGCTGATTTCAAAATTTTCACAAAGCAAGAGAATGCACATAAAACCGAAGAAATCAAGCAAATAATTTGTGAGCTTGATATTCTTCGAGAAGAGTTTGACTTTGAAGGTCTCACAAGAAGGACTGAAGTTACAAGCGCAGATTTGGATCAGCAAGATAGATGGAATAACTTTCAAGTTTTTGACAATCCTCTCTTTGAAGAAGGTGATGAGGAAGATTATGACAATCCTCTCTATGAGATGGAAGATGAAACAGAGAATGAGACTGAGCATGGTTTCCAGTGCTTGGATGCTTTGATATCACTCCATGAGGAAGTGCCACGTCCGTTGATAAGTAATGAATGCATAAGTGGGCTCAAGGGTGAAGGTACCATATGGGAGGTGTCGAAGCAAGGTAATTTCAACATCTATGACATCAAGATGTTGATGAGACAAGTTGTGGTAGCTGCCGGTAACTTCATTACAGCAGCATGGAGTGATGATTTCAGATCGACTACTCATGAGGAATGGAGGAAAAGCAGACCTAAAACCGGTGTTGGCACTCTTGACAATCTATCCCTTGGGTGGAACGATGTTTGGGCTCAAACTAGTCCGTTTTTGGAGTTTGGATTGAAGACAACATTTGTTTCGTGTTCCACAGATGTGAATGCTATCAGGAATTGGTTTCAGGGATTCATGAGTATGCACTTGGTTTTGACTAACAATCGGGAATGTATTGAGTTTTCTTTTCAATACGTTGGAAATCATCTTCAATTGGGTATCCATATTTGGGATCCTCAACGTGGCTTGATAGAGTTTATTACATATGGAAATGACTTTTGGAGGGATAAGGATCAAATTTCCAAATTTGTTGAAGTTGTTCCCTTCTTTTCCAGCTACTTGATGGTTCCGTTTGTTCAGCAACAATTGGATTGGAGAGAAATTTTGAATATGGGTTGGAGAGTTCAACGATCGGTAGTTCTTGGGAGTGACTTTCAACTCAGACAAGAGCAAAATTTGAGACACGAGCTTGTTGGTTGGAGGCAGACCAGCCACCTTACTTATGGAGTTACTTTCATTCAGGAGAGTTGGTTCCTCACTCTCGATCAAAGAAATGGTAGTTTTCTGATGGAGATGGCTTTAGCGTGTTTTTCAGCCACTTTGGAGACTCTTGTGGTTGGAATTGTGAAAAACTTCTTCAGACTTCATAGTTGTGCCATGATAATTTAGTTGAGGCATAGGGAATTCATGTGGAGTCATGAGTATGAATTTGTTGTGCTCTTGCAAAGGATTGCCTTCCTGTTTGCAAGAAGATTTGAAGATGTCACATTTGCAGTCATGGTTCCGTTTGTTACCATGTGGAGGTATGCTGAGGAGTTCGATTTTGAGTTGAGTAGACTATCTTCCCTATTGCTTAGAATTGTGATTGACAGTAGTATGGTTGATACTATTAATTCGGGACATTGTGGACATGAGATGTTGCATGATATTGATCTCAGTCCTTTAAGATCTTTCAGTTTGAGTATCATAGATGGTAACACTTTGGAGTTACAAGGAAGGGTAGTGCAACATTGGCATGAAGTTTTCACTGATGTGATCAGAGTGGTGCAGCTTCGGCATGGTGGGTCCTTCCTAAGACGGATTTGGGAACCTGGGATCATACTTGTTTTGGTATGGATCAGTCTTAAATTTCGGAGTTGTGGTTGTATTGCTTGGGGACAAGCAATTTTGGGAAGGGCGGACTGTAATGTCCCCGTTTTTAGCACTACACCTTTCAAGGATTGATGGCCTTTTCCCGATGCGTTGTCGACAGGTCAGAGGCAGAATTAGGGTTTTCGATTATTTGGTGGGTTCTCTTGAAGATTCAGGGTTCTGCTTGTTGGAATTTGGGTGTTTGGATTGCGGATTCTTTCTGGGTTTTCAGAGAGCTTTGCAGTGGTATGTTTTTCTTGGCATTCTGAGCACCTTCAGGAATTTACTATTTTTAGTAAATTCTATTTTTAGCAGTGGTCCAGTCAGCATCAGCTCAGTCAACTTTCCTCTTCTGGCAGTTCATTGGGTAATTCTGATTTTTGGCTTAAGGGGTTCATTTTGGAGAAATAAGTTATTTTAAGTCAATAATGTTTTATTTTATAAAATAACCCCTTGTCCTAGTAATATGACTTAAAAGTTGTTTTAAAGAAGGGGACTTGGAGGGTGGTCATCACATGATGATTTATTTTGATCTTTCTAAAGTCTAAATGCTCAAGTGAAATTGGATGCCTATTTTATGAAGAAATGATTTTAAATAAAGTCAAATTTAGCCTTCGAAAAGGGGTCATCCAAACTTGGAGGGAAAAGAAGTCAAATTCAAAAGGGAATTAGGGCGTATCTTCTAGAAGTTTCTGGAGAGCCTTCTCAAGTCTATATAAGGAGGCAATTGCTCTTCATTTCTTATCTTATGTTTTATGATATTGTTATGCTACCGGAATGGCTTTCGGATTGCTTCGAGGAATGAATGCCTCCTAGCTTGGCTCTTCTTCTTGCTTGAAAGATAGCAACTAGTTGAGAGATAGTTTGTAATAGGTTTGTCTTGCATTTCAGTTGAGTATCTTGCATTTTTGGAGTTCTAGATTTGCATATCAGTCTCTTTTTGAAGTTGCTGAAGTCAAGCTAAATCTGTAGTTTCACTCATAAATCCGAAAATAAAAATACAGTCGTTCTAGGTATTGATTCATTGAGTTTCCTTGATAGGGGCGACCCTTCTTGCAAAGATTCAGATTTTAATATTGAGTGTTTATTTTTTAAAAGAAAAATCGCCTCTCTCTATTGGCCGTACCATTCTGGTTTGCCTGGCAAATGTTTAGAAAAAAGAATACTTTGATTTGTTAGCTGTTTCTTGGTCTAGTCCTCGTTGCCATCATTATAGCTTTCGTTTGCATCAAGTCTCATGTCATTCTGGAAAGTATTGAGTGAGTTGTGAGTATTTTGGTGAGTTCTAGGGTTGCTGATTGCTTCATTTCAGTTGCTGGTCTGTTATATCAGTCATAGATAAATGCAGATTTGTGAGGGGTTTGAGTCCAGAGAGGTTTGTCAAGCATTGAGAAAGTCTTACAAATTATTGCAGCATTGAAGAACTTGGATTACTATGCTTTGGCAAGATTTCTAACATATTGTAAGCTGATTAGTAGTACTATCAGCAATTCTAATTCTACTCTTTCATTTACTGTATTTCCCACTGGATAAGCGGAAAAGGCTGGCTTGCCGCCTACTTTACATTCTGTAGTTGCTTTGTATTTTCGTATATCTCTGCCATATGGTCGCCTCATTTCCATTCTGGAATTGGGTAGCACATACTTGGTGTTGAGTTTACTTTCAGCATAGTTAGCATCTCCGTCATATGGTAGCTCCCATTCCATCTTGGTTTGGAAAGCACATTCTTGACGTTGAGTTCCTTTTTGTATTTAGAGAAGAAGATCCTCTAACCATATGCTCGCCATCATCGGCGCCATCCTTGGTTAGAGTTGCTTTTTGCATAAGCAGTTTAATTCAGATCCTCTGACCAATGCTCACACCTTGCCCACATCAGGATCCTGGTGTACATTCTGGTTAGAGTTGCTTTCTGCATGTTTTGGTTTATCTTCTAACCTTAACGGGTGCATTATTTGAAATCTGTTAATTGAAAAATCAAAAAAATTGGTTTGGAATATTTCACTGGCGCACGTAGATGCTCGATTCTACACATGACGCCTGTTTGCCAAGTTTTCATCATGATACCTGTCCAAAGCACCGCCGAAGCAGTTTTTGCTGGAGGACGATTTTTATCCTTACTATTTTCAATCGTTTTTCTGATTTTTTTGGATTTTTATATTTTTTCACTTTTTTGTATTTTCTGAGAGATTTTAAGTTGATGCTGAACCACCTGGTATTGCTGACATTGATGCTTCTGTCATAATGTGCCATCGATATCCTAGTTGAAGAAGTTTCTTTGCCAAGATATGTGCACTTGAAAGTAACTTTTGAGAAATCTATTCTACTTTGATGATACCGGCGTTAACTCTGTCTTTGTGTGCACATCGCCATAGAGTGCCTTTTGAATCCTTATGATGAAGGGTCATTGCCAACACATAGTCAATGTCGGATATCATGTGTCGATGCGTGGATGGAGCATGTTTAGGTATAGTAGATGGATTGGTTGATAGTTTGGAATCTTTGACTCTCCAAACTTGGGAAGATAAGCAATAATGAGTGGATACGGAAGTGTGAGTGGAATTAGGACCAACAACTTGGTATACATTGTATGTTGCTTGAGAAGCCTATTTTTTCATTTGTGGAAATCTTTGATGGATACTTTTCCCTTTTTTATTTTGCCCCATAGATTCTTTGACTGATGGAGTTTGATAGGGATAATCATTCTTTGTATTCTTTGGTATCCATATGTATTTGATTTGTCCTTCATGCTTCAGTACTTCTTTTTCTTTGATGACATTCTTTGTGCTTTGATTCGAATCTTTCTCTTGTTGTTGGTCCCAATTCGTGGATGGGGTGATGGGTGGATGAAGATTCATGACATGGCGGTTCATAGCATTGGCATTGGTTTCATCATAAGGATTCTTTGTGCTCCCTATGTTGACGTTTGCTTGAGATGACGTTGCCCCCAGTTTTGTGGAAGTATTACTGATATGTTGAGATCCATTGATTGTCAAATAACTAAGGCCTTGATGCTTAAGATTGCCAACAATCTCCAATGGTTCCAAGATACCCTGTTCATGTAGGCCTAATCCTCTACCTTGATAATTCATCTGTTGAAAAAAATTATTTGCAATAAGATATGTTTTACCTTGGAAGTAGGGTGCTAATCCCTCTGTGCTCTATCGTGGACCTTCAAAAGTGTCAGCTTCTTTATTGATGAGGTAGCTTGCCCTAAGAAAGGTGAGTGATCCAACTTTATAAGTGACAAGATCCTCTATATGTGGGATGAATGCCTGATTGACATCTTTAGCTTGATCTTGTGAGATATCAGATTGTAATGCTTCTTCAAGAAGTGATAATGATTCATTGTCCCCATAAAACTCTTCCTCATGATTCATTTCACGGGATGTTTCTGATTCACGACTTCTGTAGAAACCTTCCTCATGACCTATTTTTGATATGTCTCCATAGGATGTTTCTAGTTTACAACATTTTATATAAACCTTCTGATATGTTTCCACATGATGTCTTTGATTCACAACTTTTGTAGAAACCTTCTTCATGATCCACCTTTGGTATGTCTCTAGAACTTTCTATACTTTGATCATGTGTACAAATGTTAAGAGTAGGAGACTCTTGTTCCTTGGTAATGATGTCAAGAGTATGAGACTCTTGTTTTGAATGGAAGATCATCTACGTGTCCATCCAAAGAAATCATCTCTTGGGTAGATGGAAGAGTATGTGCTTTATGAATATGATCATTATTTGCGATATCTTGTATAGATAGGATAGTGCCCATTAGATCATTGTAGTATCTCAGAGATAAAAATTCTTGATCTTGAGTGATTTCAGAATTGCTTTCGATATAATTTGGATTAAGTTCTTGACATGGGTGAATTTCACAGGGTGGATTACTCATGAAGGGTTCTTGGGTATCATCCTTAGGCATGGGAAGTGGCTTGATATCCACTTGTTCTTTGAATGGATTTGGATCCGGTGTTGAGCTATGGATTCCTTCAATATCTGTAACCATGAGGTCAAAGGATGTCAATATGTCTTGGGAAGGAACATTGCTAGACCTTGGTGATAGATGTTGATCATGCTTTGGAATAAATTCTTGAGATATGTCCTCTAGCTGATAAGGCGATGTAGAGATATTTTCAATATAATCATTGGTCGATGGATCATGGATTATGTCAATAGAATCAAATAATATCAACACATCTTGAAATAGATCACTAAAAAGTGGCTCTTGATGAATGTTGATTTGATCATTGGATGGGGTAGACATATCTTTATAGTGCTCATTGATGGATTGATCATGATCATTGTCTTTAGCAGTTATGGTGGAGAGATTGTCAATGTTTTCAACCATAGGATCAAATGATGTTAATGTTTCCTGGGTTGGATTATTGTTGGGCATTGTTGGTGAATTTTGATCATGATTGAAAAGTGGCTCTTGGTGTGTGTTGATTTGATCGTTGGTTGAGGTGGAAACATTTTCAATGTGCTCATCTTGATCATTGTTTTCCCCGATTGTGGAGGAGAGATTGTTAACGCTATCACTAGTGGTTGAATTCTAATTGTTGTCCCCAATAGCTATTAGCTTTTGATCAATCAAGTCTTGGATGAGATTTTTGAGTCAAATACAATCTGATGTTATGTGTCCCTTTACTTTTTGAAAGTCACAAAAGTGTTTCTCGTCATACCCTTGTGGTTTCACCATGGGCTCTTGATAATTCATATAAACAAGGATTTTAATGATATTTTCTTGTACCAACCGTTGCAAGACTGATTCGATTGGTTCCCCAAGTGGTGTGTATTTTTGTTTGTTACCTTATGGGATTTGTACTTCAAATTGACCTTGTGGTGATTGATTGTGGGGATGTGGTGATTGAGTTTGTTGTTGATTTTGTTGATCTTGATATCCAACCTTTCGACATTGGAGATATTATTCTTGATATAATTGTGGGGACAACTCAACACTTTGATGACATGGTTCAACCAATGGAAGAGTGTATTGATTTTGGGGTGGAGATGTCTCTTGGCGCAATATCAACTACTTTGGAAAGTGAAGCAATTTGATCCTGCAAAATTTGATCTTGATTTTGACCTTGACGTCTTTGATATGGTTGACTTGGTTTTAGAGCAAGCAGATTTGGAATGCATCCTCGTGGTGTTTTCCTGGGATCATGGACAGATTGATTCTGGATGATGCTTTGATTCGGTGTGATGTTTTCATTTGGATGTTATAGGTTGACTTTGAATGTTGTTGTGGTTGAGAATCATATTGCTTGGGTTTAGGCAACTTTGATTTTGCATGTTGTCACCTTCACTTGGACCAATACATGGAGTTGCCAATATACTGCTGGGATTTTGAACAATATTGGTTTGATTTGCAAGCACATCTATCCCAAAGTTTACCAAGTGTGGATTCAAAATGGTCATGTTTGGTAAAGTTGTACTTGGTATATTCACATTTGGCATGTATGGATTTGGTGGGATGATGTTTGAAAAACTCATGTATTGAGTGCTCGGTTGATAGATTTGCAAATTTGGACTTGGATTTAAATCCACCATTGGGAAAGTTGTTCCACAACTTAGATTGGGCATACTCACATTAAGGTTTGGAGGAGATGATGATGCCATGCTCAAATGTGAGTTTCGATAATCATTAGCATTGCGAGACTTGGATAATTTGGTTAACTTAGATTAGTCATGATGTATGAGTTGAGTTTAAACTCTATGTTCCTCTTGTGTTTTTGACCTTGTTGACCTTCAAGGGTTTAGGACCAATGATGAGATGGAGGATGAAAGTGTGAGTGATATGGGTGTTTGAACTTTTAGAAACTTTGAATCAATGCTAGACTTTAGGACTTGGTTTGGTTCGATTTTGAGGATAGTTTGACTTGGTGTTTTAAGCCAAACTAGATGATGGTAAACTTGTAAATCCTAGGAGGTTGTGCTATCCTAGGGAAAACCCACATAAGAGAATGAATTGGCTAACTGTGTTGAGCCAATCAAAGTGATCATGAACTAGTAGACCTCAGGAAGTTGCGTTATCCTAGAGCCAAATTTGTTCAAAAGGATTGATAATTTGACTAAGTTTGTTAAGTCAAATAAGGTGATGTTTCCAAAGTTTCCAAAACTTGGTTAATGAGATGATGTTTGATTGATGTTTGAACTAGGTGAAGTGTTTGACTTGATCCTAGATGAACCTAAGAGGATTTGTTTACAGGACCAAGGTAGTGAAGAACATAATTTTCCCTAGAAGTAATCCAAACCAAGAGATCAATGTTCGAATGTAAAACCAAATGACTCAAAAGAGAACAAGCACACGTGTGGTTCAGTTGTCTGTTATCTTGCTTAGATTCGGTTCCTTTTACCACAAAACACTTTCTTGATTATGTTTCAAACTGCATGTCTAATGTCACACTTTCTTTTTCATCCCACAAGGTCCATTATGTGAAAATCAAGGAAATTAGGGAAAAAGTTTCCTAGGTTGACCTTAGTGAAAAAAAATGATGAATAAAATCCAAGCACTTAGAAACCTCTAAGGATATGATTCCTAGGGAAAGCAAGATTACTTGAATTCGTCAAGGATATTTGTTTCCTCCAAGGGGTTTGAAATTTGGAATTCTTTGTGAATGTTTTTTTTTTCAATTGTTTTGAGAACCAAGCAATGTATTTTTCATTTCCAAGCACATGTACAACCCTATGATGAAGAGACAATATTTTGTTGGGTTCCCACTTGGACGAATCTAGCTGTGCATATTCTGTGTGGATGATTAGATGCTTGACCACACTGGCTCCCCTCCATGACACACACTTCTCAGGTTAGCCAAGCATCAGTACCCATGAATCTCCCATGGCATAATTTTCATATCTACAACAAAGCCGCATGTATAACGTGGGGCGGCTTCAAAGGACATGACCTTTTGCACCAACAAAATAGATAAGGATTTGGCCTTCTAAAGGGTTTAAATTCAGACTTTCCATTCATGGAGGCTGACCCATGCAGCGAGATACTATTGCTTCCCTTCTCGTCAGAGCCAACCGTGTGATACTATCTTTTATTCCAGTACCCACTTTTATATCCCGACTGAAAATACACTTGGCTTTAATGTGTTACCGATTGAGTCGTTCCCTTGGGTGAGTATTTTTTCCCACAAGGCAGGCCCTCTAAGATAAACAAAAGCAAGTAAAGATATTCATAGTTTGATCAACCTTCATTTAGAAGCAAATGGAGAACACTCGCAATAAGTCTACTCACACTCGCAAGATGTTTTGTTCAATTTTAGATCCCCAAATCAAAATGTGAATGCAATATTTTTAACAAGTTAATATCACAAAAAAACTTTTGATTCTCAAGATCGCCGTGAGGCGCGAGAGAAGCACATACGCCTTTTAAATGATATTAATTTGTGAAAAAGATTGCAAAATATGAAAAATATTTGTTCATTGTAGATCTCAAAAGTAGTGATTTTGATTCTTTTTAAAGCACCAAAATGAGATGTGAAGTTTTCCTTGTCCAATTTTAACCCAAATCAAAATCTAGTAAATGTCTAAGGTTCTTTTTAATGAACTTTGAAAAGATCAAATTTTTGATTGATTTTAAGCCCAAATCGAAAAGTGAGTTGGTTTAAAACAAAAAACAAGAGTAAAAAATGGAAGCTCAATCAAGCATTAAAAAATGCTTTTTCCAAATCTTGTTTTCAAACATATTTCCAACTCTACTCCATTCGTCTTCATTTTTGTTTGATCCCAATGTCAACCTATAAACATCACAAAGTAAAATTCTTATAAATGAGATGTATGATAGTATTTAGCATAATGAGTACAAAGTGAATGCATTTAAAGACAACTTATAATGCAAGAGTTTTTCTTCCTTGAAAATTTCTAAAATATCTTAAATCAAGCATTTATAACCTCCTAGATGCACAACAAAACTTTGTTGATGAAACTATGCTAAATAAAATACTTTCTTTGGGCACTAATCACCATACTCTCCAAGCATCTTTATTTGTCATTTTTTTATTTGATTGAAAAAAAAGTCATTTTCTTCACCACTTTTGGTGAAAGATCCTAAAACATTGTCATCATTTTTTCTTTCATTAATACGATATGACTCCAAATCAATTAGTAATACCTTTCTAAACAGATCATTACTAAGACCTTGAACAAATAGACCTTGATTTTCTAAATAAAGGACAAATCTTAAAGCCGAACCAAATGGTCACATATCTTGTTCAAGCTTAAAACCGTCATTTTCAAAACAACAAAGCATAAATGATGAGTCAACAAGTATTCATCAATACATTAATGACTATTTGAACTATATTTATTGACTACTGACTAGGAGGCATAGTAGGTATATCAACTTGAAATTTTTATTTTCACTTGGGCGCCATTGTCTTTCACGTGACATATTCAATGGCTATTTAAATAAACAGAGACCTTTACCAATCTTCCCAAGATTAGAAATCACGCCCTCCTTAAATGTGAATATAAAATACCACAAAATAGTCTCCTGAGTCTCCTTCATACCACAGTGCTCTGTACAAGCAGTCAGTAACATAAATATCAATTGGAAGTAGATAAACCCCTATGTTATAAAATTTCAAGCTATTTACTAGGTTTTTTCAAATTCATGATGTGATGGGATCGATATAATCAGATTGTTGGATTTTGAGGCGGTGAGAAACTGCCATTCATTGGCTTTTAAGGCATCAATTT
The DNA here is from genome assembly GCA_007115665.2 of Sequoiadendron giganteum. Taxonomy (NCBI): domain Eukaryota; kingdom Viridiplantae; phylum Streptophyta; class Pinopsida; order Cupressales; family Cupressaceae; genus Sequoiadendron; species Sequoiadendron giganteum. The sequence goes on along the minus strand of CM021104.1, from coordinate 228,238,521 downwards.
CAAACTCATTCAATGCATTTAATCGCATTTAATGGAAGATTTGACAACAGTCCTAACAGATTCAGCAAGACGTGATTGCTGCCTAATCAAGATATTCCTGCGAAGATAGCAAAATGTTAATTCAAAAATAAAACTTTCAGATGATAGCACGCCATGCAATAGAAATATATAGGAGTCGAAGTCCACCAAAGAAAAGCCCTTTAGTGACCATTTTGACAGACTGAAAGTCAGAATGAACCCTCCTGCCAACGTGGAGAAACCTGTCGACTGGTGGAAGGATGATACAATCGTCGTGACCTGCTCTTGCAAAACAAGAAAACGTGTGGCAGACCAAGTTTCATATTCCAGTCTGTGTGATACTATATGAAAAACAACTACTGTTAACCATCATTTTTGTGTCGATCCCATTTAACTTATGAGACAAATTAGCTTTACAGATACGAATTCCATTGTCATAAGGGTTAATGCTCACATCAGAAAGAAAGTGAGAAGAAAAGTATTTGAAATCAAAAAAATACGTTGGAGCTAGCCTTGGAAAAAAGGTAGTAGGAGTCTCTGTATTTACCTTGCAAGTATTGCAATATTGGATGCCCTGAAATTTTTCCATACTACAGTAAGCTTATACATGAGACAAAGCTCAAGTTAGTTTGAAATGGGATACTCGCGTGTAAACCTGCAAAATGATTCCTTCAGTGAGAAGTGATGTTAGCACAATAAATGGTGTTCAATAGTGGTTGGTATAGCTGATAGCAGCTGAAGAATATAATAAGAAATTGAAATCTCCTAAGTGGATTTGAAGTTGAGATATTGCGAGGTAGTTGGCACCTGAGAGGAGCGACATTAATATGCGTGGCTAGACATAATGCAAGGTACGACCTAGCATAAGGAATGGGGGATATAACCAGCTACAAATTTCTCATAAAAAGAAGTCCGTCAAAACCTCACAAAAAAAAAAAAAAACCTATAGCTTCACTGTCTTAAATCGTTGTCTTGTGTATGCTGAATTTTTGTGTTAAAAATTTTAAATCGCTATCTTATGTATGCTTTCATACTGGTGGTGTGCGAATATCAGCAAAACTGAAAGAAGAGACTTCAGTGTAAATATTGGTGTTCTTACTTCCCTTGCCATTCCCATCGAAACATAGGTATGGATAATAGAAAAACTGTAAATGCAAATTTTTTTATTTTTTTATTTTTTTAAAAAGGCACTAGATAGTAGCACAGGAAGAATAAAGCTCGAGATAATGAGCTCAACAAAAAATAATAATAACAGAAGTAATGGCTTGGACACATGCGGCCTGTTACTTCCAAAGCATGAAAATGAAGGATAACGTGCAACAAATTTAGTGTATAATGAGGATTAGACAAAGACTTTACATTTAGACAATTTGATGGAGAAATTGAAAGCGGTTGAAGCACAAGAAGAAATAAATGAAAAAGAATTTTTGATTTAGAAGATGGGGTTGCCCTCCTTCTAGCGCTATTTTGTGGACATCAAAATCTGAAAATGGTTAGCACAACTCCAATATCTTCATAGAATAATACAATATTCTTCAAAATAAATGACAAAACTAATCCAAGCATGCAAATAAGATATGAAGTATATCCATTCTATGATGGATTGGTACTATCCTTTGTGTAGAAGATAGCCCTTTTCCAACCCTTGATAAGCCAATGAGATGATAGACAATGAGATGCTAAATGAGCTCAAGTCAAGCCTATAATGAGGATGCTCAAATTGTAGATGAAAAATGAGAGAGAAGTCATTGAATTTATAAGAAAGATTGAGAGAGGAGAAGCCAAGATTGAGCAATGTGAGACTAAAACCCAACAAATGAGAGAGAGAGAGTCACTTGTCACAATGTGATTGGCCCATGTTTGTGCAAGTTTTGGCTAATGTGCCCATTTCAAATTTGAAAATGGCAATAAATGAATATGGTTGAAGATTTTGGGGGGAATTGTGTTTGGCCAAAAAAATCAAATAGGAGAGTTAATGGAATATGCCTTTGTGAAAAAAATAGGTGTTTTAATAAATCAATTTGAATGATTTATTGTGCAAGTGGATGAGTCTAGAGGATTTAGGTCAGTAGGATTAAATTAATTAGGATTTGATTAATCGAATAGGAGGTTAGGTGATATGACATTTGATTTGAACTTTTGTATTTGTTATAAATCAAATGAGAGGAAAATGAATTTAATTAAATATGTATGATTTAATTAAATGAAGGGACTTTAGGAAGTTAATTAATTAATTAGGAAGAAAACCTCAGTGAATTAATTAAATTGGTTTATTTAATTAATAGATAGAATAATGTTCAATAAAGCATGATTAGATGTATGAGTGTATTTTGCATGTCTACACAACGTTTTTGTTAGTCCTTTTCTCTAGCCATAAGAATGGTAAATATTTTCTTTACTCTAAACTATTTTGTGTAAACTTTCAACAATAGAGCCTTGTCATCCTTACATAAAGAGGGTCCAATCTCATTTAAGGCATCATATTTATTCTTTTTTTTGGATTTTACAACTCCATTCCTTCTTTTTACCAAGGCTTTCCATACAACATTAGTCACCTTCTTCTTCATGTTATCCATGTTTTCATCTATAATTGTTTTCTTATCTTCCTCATCTACTTCATCATGCTCTAGCATATTGTTAACCAAATAATCTAGCTTCATTAGTGAATGAGCTCTTACCAGAGGAGACTTAGACTTCTCTTTCAATTCCTTTGAAGTGAATTCATATGCTTTATTCTCCTCTTTATTCTCAAGCTTGTTGTGAACATGTATTGTCAAATCTTCTTTCTCCTCTCCTATCTCCTCTTCTTCAGAGGTATCCAAAATATTAATCTTAGCCTTCCTAAATTCAGTGTTAGCCTCCTATGAGGCACCTTCACCACTAGTGGAGACACTGCTTCTTCTTTTCCTCTTCTTCTAAACCAAGTTTAATTTCCTCTTCCACAACATAACTCAAATTCCATCATCTTGAGTCTATTTGTTTCTTCCTCCTTCCAGAGGTAGCAGGAGGTGCTATCGAAGGTACATTTTTCCTCTTTGTGGTATGGGTTCTAGGTTTGAAGGGTACAAACACATCAACTATTGCCAAAGCATTGGGCTCCAACTTCTTCCCATTAATGGAAGTTGTACCATATGGTTTTGGAAATGTAGAGGCAAGGGTGGAAACTTATCTTCTTGATCTACATGGTCTAGAGGACTCACCAGTTGCTTTTGATTTCCTTTCTACTAAAAATTTTCTTAACCTATTTACTTCATCCTTTAAAAGGCCATTCAACCCAAAGTATTTTTCAACTTGTTTGTTTACTCTTTTGGTTCTCTGAGGTGTTGAAGTTTCCAAGTACACTTCAATTGATTTATCTTCATATCTATCATGGCTAGGAAAAGATGGGTCCTTGGGACTCCTTAATAATAATTCAATGTATCTCTCAGCCTCACTCTCAAAAATCAAATATCCAAGAGGCTCGATCCATTTTGTTCTAGGTTCAACTTCCTCTATGATGCATTCATCAATGGATATAAGAAAGGTTATTTTATTTGCATACTTCTCCATGAACCTTTTAGGAATTATCTCTCTATCATTCATGTTTGTTTGGAATACTATAAAAAATGTAGTCAATGTGTTTCTCTAAGTTTAATAATCTCCGATGTTGTGTAGATAATCAAAAATTTGGCATGTATGTCCACATAAATTTTTCATGCATTCTGCTTAGGGATATCCTCACATATTTTGCATCCAAATAATTGCTAAAGTTAGGGAACTGGTTCCAAATGTCTAGTTTCTTTCACACTAAGTTTACATATTCTAGTTTTACTAAAAAATCATATCCATATAGCTCATTATACCATTGAGTTTAATTATTTGATGATCACACTCATCCAAATTTTCATGTATATAGGTCCTAGTGTTTTTAATGGAAAAAACCTTAATTGGAATCTTTGAAAATGCACTGTTGGGGTCATTGTCAAAACATTTCCATGAAAACCTCTTAAAGTTCAGTCTAGGTCTTCTAGAGATCTCAACTACAATCTGTGTGGCCATTGTAACCTCAATTATATCTTAGATTCTTATTAATTTTTTTCTAATTCAAATCCACAAAGCATTGATAGCTGTAAATACCCTTTTCATTTTAAATCTAGAAATTCTCTATTATACTTTCATTTTAAATTTTCAAAAGAAGATCATATTTCTCTAATGAACATATTTTTTCTCAAAAAAAAATATATCATGAAAAATCTCTAACTTATAGTTAAGATTGTGCCATGGAATAATAACATCCATTTTCTAAATCAAGGATGATATATAAAACTAAAAATGCACAACTAAGTTCCTCAACCAAACACTACAAGAATCCTATTGATATCATAGTCTATACTAATTGAAAATCCATATAAAAATTTAATAGGGGACATTATATCTCATCATTTACTATACCACTATATTGGTCTTAAAAAAAAGACTATAAAAATAATAAAAAAACTCATCTAGATACAAAATATATCACACACTAAAGATCTATTTGCAAAAGGTGACTAGAACGTTATAAAACTCTTTAGCATCCACCTTTATTATTTTTTAAAATGATTTTTCATTTTTTGAATTAATATTTTAATTTATACAATTATTTTTTTAAAGAAAAATTTAAAAAGTTAATTAGCTATTTTATAGAGATTTTGATTCACACTATTAAAATCATAAAATAAAACTTAAATTAAAACACATACAATAAATTAGCATATAATTTTTATTTTTTATTTGATTTTATTAAAATAAAAATAAAAATTTAAATTAAATATTAAACTATTTGATATTGCCACTTTTTTATTTTTCAAATTCTATTAACTCAAAACATACATAAATACAAATAAAAATTAAATTTAAAAAAGTAATATTATTATAATCATTAATTAAATTATAATTGTATTCCTATTATTATTAATTATTATAATCATAAAACATTATAATTATGATAAGGATTTGAATCAAGAATAAGGTAAAAATTATGATTAGAACTATTTAAAAAATAAAATATAAATAATAAAAACCACTAAATGCAAGTGAAAATTTTATTCATCTAATATGTTTATTTTAAATCTTGTTCCTAATCTTAATTCATAGAATTTTGTAATGTCACTCTGCAATTGTTCATTGTTAGGATTAACATTATGACTATGGTTATGGATAGTGTTACACCCATACTTTGGATTAGAAATAGATCTAGCATTAGAATAATGGTTTAGAATTTATATTTAGGGTTAAGATTAAAGTTAGATGTAGGTTGTGAGTTAGAATTAGGATTAGGTCATGCAAAAAACTAATTAACAATACTAAAACACTATAATTAACAAAGCTTACATTTACTTTTTCCCAAATCTAAAAAGAATAATTATGATACTATAGAAACAAGTATCCAACTGATGCTTCCATTAAATTCAAAAATTAGAAAATTCATGGCTAGAAGAAGCTTCCACATCAAACAAGGCCTAATGAAATATGTAGTGTTTTAATTGGCTCATTTCCTTGGTACCCTACTACTAGCATATATATTTAATAATATATATAAAATAGGTAGATAGATATCTTTCTCAAGGCACCTATTTTCTAATCAATTTTTCAAATAAAAATTGAATAGGCACCTCGAGGGATATCTCTCAACATGAGGGTTACGGTTTGCACCAAAATTAGGGTTAGGGTAATAATTTATATTTATATTTAAAATATATAAATATAAGTTATTTTAATATTTTATATTAAATTATTATAATAATTAATATATTAAAATATGATAGTATAATATTTTTAATTCAATTAAAAATAATAATATATATAATTTTATATTTAAATGTTAAGTTAAAATCTATGAATATATTTTTATTATATATATAATATTATAATAAAAAAATATTATATTATCAATATTTAGTTAGGATTATTAAAAAAATATTTTACTTAAGATTAGGGTTATGGTTAAGGTTAATAGATATAGGTAAAGTTATTGTTAGGTCTAAAGATATAGTTAGGGTTAGGGTTAGAGTTAATATATTGTTAGGATTGGGGTTAGGGTTAATATTAGGATGACAAACAAGGTTTTCATCAAAACTAGGGTTAGGGTTATCATTAAGATTAGCTTAGGATTAGTGTTCGAATTAGTAGGAGGATTAGGGCTACAATTAGGTTCAAGGTCAAGTTTAGGGTTAATAGATATAGTTAGGGCTGAGGTAATAATCAGGGTTAAGGTTATCAAGATTAAGGTTATAGTTATGTTTTGGATCAAGTTTAGAGTTAGGATTATGGTTAGGTTGGGGTTAAGAGATATAGTTAATCTTAGAGTTCAGGTTAGGATTATGACTAGAGATATAGTTAGGGTTAGGCTTAAGGTTAAAAGATATAGTTAGGGTTAGAAATATAGTTAACATTATGATGAGGGTCAGGGTTTGCGTCGAAATTAGGGTTAGGGTTATCATCAAGATTAGCTTAGGATTATGGTTAGGTTGGGGTTAAGAGATATAGTTAAACTCAGGATTCAGGTTAGAATTAAGACTAGAGATATAATTAGAGTTAGGATTAGTAGATATAATTAAGGTTAGAAATACGGTTAATGTTTATAATAGATTTCCCTGACAACCTACTATATAGAAGCTCCACTATACTTTGAACTCTGATAAATCTTCTTACTTTTGATTCCTTTAGGGTTTTCTTTTAGTTGTTTCGAGTTTAGCTATATCAGTGACGTCGTACAAGGAGGCTATGAAAGAAGTACTAAGGGGAAAGTAGATCCGTGAGGCATATGAATCCAAATGTGTATCTAATTCTTCCCTGTTAGCCTATTTATCTTGCTTCTGAGTTGCCATTACACACCCGTCATATCACCTGCTCGTCTTCCTCATCATATCTGGAATATTCTACTATTCATTCCTCAGGCTATGAAAGAAGTACTAAGGGGAAAGTAGATCCGTGAGGCATATGAATCCAAATGTGTATCTAATTCTTCCCTGTTAGCCTATTTATCTTGCTTCTGAGTTGCCATTACACACCCGTCATATCACCTGCTCGTCTTCCTCATCATATCTGGAATATTCTACTATTCATTCCTCCACAGACAATGCATTCGATGGTTTCTTTTCAACAAGTGTATCATGGAACCAAATCAAACTGATAATGTGGATCCCACCATATCTAACATCCTTCAAAAGAAATATTTCAACCATATGACATGTACATTTTTTTTCTTTTGGTTTAGTTTTGTTGTCAAGATAGATATAAAAAAAATTGCTGATCATACAAATATATAGTCCATTGCATTATTGTTTCTCAAAAAAAAATGTTTTTGTTTATGAACACAAAAATATATGGAGGCAAGAAAAGTGGAGAACAGTTCAAATAATCATCAGGTCAGTTCATAACTTTCTGTGATTCTAGAGATGCAAATAGATCTGAAGCAGCCTTGGATGGGCAAGAGAGTTGGATTCATGACATTGAAGATGTAGTTGAGTCGATTCCGTCTTTTAACTTGTTGATCTATTGAGTATTATTTTTTTACTTTAATTCTTTTCAGAATCCAAAGTTTTCTTATCCTCAAAATGGGATATACTTTTTTAGTGTTAACCCTTGATTTATTAAGAATACTGTTCTTTCCTTTACTATTATGATCAAATCTCAATGAAATTTAGGAGTAATAACAGATTAAATAGGATCTCTAATGAGAGAATACCCAGTATTTTTCTTAGGGTTGTTGATTTGGAAAAACTTCAAGCCAAATATAGATATGTAGATGCGGTTTCTACTTTCAGTAATGATAATTTAAGTAATTCTATAATAATATTTTCTTTTGAAAATCTTTCCAGCCATCACATTCATCGAGCAGGACTCAAATGACTCAATTAGATTTTGTTGGAGATTAACCCCGACTGTAGGGTTACCGCCATACCGCGGCCTCCTTGGTAAGTGCTCATGGCTCCGTGGTGTCTACTGTTGCACCACGGCTAGTCACTCGGCAGACCGCGGTAACGGGGGTTAACCGCGAGAGTGGTGTTACCACTGTCCCGCGGTCTACTTGGCAACTGCCCGCAGTGGCGCAGTATACACCGTTGCATTGCGGCCATCCGTCTCCCTCACCGCGGTAATGCGGTTACCGCGGCCACCGCGGGTTTTCCCGGACCACTCGCGGTTGGGCGGTGACCCCGTGGTACTGTAGGCTTGCGGATATTTAAATCAAATGACAGTTTTAAATATGGCTTATTCAATTAGCCTTTATTATTGTAATTAACTTCTTCTGCTCTGAAGAAGCAAGATTGTAATGGAGTAGAGGAGCAGCTCTGTGAGGAAGGAAAATATGTTACAGAATCAATATAATATGAAATTTTCTGGGTTTGGAGCATTTGTTTCAATTTCTTAATTTCAGTATTTAAATTTGTTTTTTTGCCGTTTGTGTTCATTACATGCCTTCTGTTTTCCAACAGGTCTTTAATATCATGAACCCAACTCTCTGTCAGCCCGAGGTTGTCTAGACTTGATTTACATCTGTCACTCCAAGGTCACCCAGGCTTGATTTGCATCTCTCGCATCTAAAAAACTATGAATCCTATTCGACGGTCATTTGGACTGTACTTCTTTTCCCGCCTCGCATATTTTTCTATTGTATAAAAGAAAACATTTTGTTCATGTAATCAACAAATATCTGTCTGATTAACAATTCTAAACAGATAAATGTTTTATAGATTTCTTTTATCAAAAAAAAACCCAAAGAGAAAATCTACATCTCATATGCTTGGAATATTTCTCTCAAAAGATCATTAGATACAGTGGCATCCACATTGAATGATGCCAATTTGCCTTGGTTCTCTTGGGACACCTGTGGAAAACCATCCAGTGAATGCAATGTTTGTGTAGAAATGAATTTTCCAGATGTAATGAGGTAGATGCAAGCAAACTAAGCTCCAGTTCAACTCCAATTCGCTGGTCCATCTCTACCAAAGAACTCCGTTGTAGGTTCTCATGGCAAAAATGTAAGACTGTAGATAACTCTCTATTTTTTTCTTGTTGCTTCTCTTATTAGCTGCCTTAAACGTTCATAAAGGATCTTTGCAGCTGTTTATTCTGATTTTCTGATTGTTTTCATTTTCATTTCCTTCCAAAGAATATTCGCGCAGATTTTTCACTGTCCATTCTTTTTTAAATGTCTTTCAAGCATTCTCCCTAAGTTGATAATGACTAATATCCATATTAATTTCTACAACAGGTTTAACCCAGTGCAGGACTTACTAATTTGCGAGTAGGATGCTGGCATAGTCCACGGAATTTGGATTTACATCCATCATTGCATTCTATGAGATAACATCTCTTTGTGGTATTCTGTCAAAGTATAATATCTGGAAATATATTGAGGATGATATTTGTCTCCTACACTGTATTAAGATTCATGGTGATCACCATTGGAACAGTTTAGCTATGGCAGCTACTACTCCATTATTTTCATCATCACTAATTATTTATATAGCTTTCATAGTAGCTCTTGACCTCAACCAGTCATTCTGTTTTCTCTCGTATTAATACAGATTTAATCATGGCTCATAAGTTTTCTTATACAATTACAATAAGTATGAAAATAAAATAGATTCACTAGCTTTATTAGCTTTATAACTTTTCAGCAGCTTCACTAATCTGTTATAGATAGTTGCCAACCATTCACCAAAGCCAATGGCATGAACAGTTTTTAGCACGCCAGCTATGATCCTGAAACAAGTAGGATGTTCAACGAGGCCATGACTGCTCACACAAGCTCTACAATTGCTGACTAAAGGTCGGTAACCATCTCCATCTCCATTAACTAACAATTTCTTTGTTCCGGTATTGTATGGGTGGACAGTTGTAATATGCATGCGAAAAATTATTTTATAAAAAATGGAAAGTCTGTACATATTTCGCATGGTTTCTTACAAAACTCTTCTGTCCTACCAATCTACAGTTTTAAGTCTATTATAGCTACTATTTGTATTTTCAATTTCCGTTTCAATCTAGTTTTCCTGGCCTTGTTATTACCTATTCTGACTAGTTTTTAATTTTTAATTATTCCCATTCACTCAGAATTTCATGAATTGAACAAATATTTGATAACACAGTTTACAAGTGCGGTGATGGAGTGTTGAAGCCATGTAATGTATTTGTCCAATACCTTAAAAAATAGTCCATTTCTTATACAATTTACCTTCACAAATATCTCTCCCAAGATGCAAACTGTTCTAACTAATTTCAATTTCAGTTTCAGCTTCTAACAATAAAAAGTAAAACTTACACTTATAGGTTTTATGCAGCTCTTGCTCAAATCTGTTGGAAATAATTCCAACTTCATCGTTTTCTCTGCGTTGACTTTCCTTCCCTCTTGTTTGGGTCGTTCACCGCTTCACCGCGCCTCTCTTCTGTTCTGCTCGCGGGATCGCGGATTGGCCTTCACTCTCTGCTTCACCGCCACCCTGTGGGCTAATCCTTCTCTATTGGCGGTCTCACGGTGGCTCTATTCTGTGTCTCCCATGTTACCGTGACCTTCCTGCTTCCTCACCGTGGTAGTGCATTTTTTCCTTCCGTTTGCTGCTCCTCTCCTTTCACCGCGGTCTCGCGTGCTTATCCTCGATCACCCGCGGTAATGCGGTTTGTGCGCGTCTTCACCTCAACACCGCAGGTCCTTCCTTCAGTATGTTCGGTAATGCGGTGGGTCTCCTTCTTCTTTGTGCACTCTGCTACCGCCATCACCGCGCCCTCTCCATAACCGTCGACGGTTATGCGAGTGATGCTCTTTTTTGATGACAATCATTTTGTGTCGGTGCGCTAGCGGACAGTTAAGTCATAGGACTGTTTTTATATGTATAAAGACTATTTTTAAAACCAATAGGACTATGTTTAATGTTTCTTTCGCTGGCATACGTATTTGCCTTGATGTATATTTATCTCTCCTTGGGCTGTAATATTAGACAAGACTGTCATACTTTGTAATGTGTTAGAGGGAAGAAGATTGCTGTGAACAGAGAGGAGGAGTCGACAGTTAGAAAAAGGTGGTGAAGTCCAGAAGAGACGGATAGAGACAGAGAGAAAAGAAAAATGCTCCCAAGAGTAGAGAGTGAAAAATAGATGATATCTGAAGATGAAAATGTGAAGAGCCGAAGCTCTGTAGAAATGTACTTCTGAGATAAATGAATATAAATTTTTGGGTTGGTGTATATGTGTTTGAGTTTAATAATTTGAGTGTTTTAATGTTAAATGAATTTGTGTCTGTCTATGCATGACTCTCCTCCTGTTGTTAAGAGTTGGTTGTTGTATCTTTTCCCACAAAGTGGTATCAAACCTGGTTGTTGTATCTTTTCCCACAAAGTGGTATCAGAGCAAGGTTGGTCTGTCTTACTAGGCATAGAGTTTTGTAGTGAGATTTGAGTGAAACAGTCACTGTCAAGTTTCTGAGAGCCATAGAGTGTCTAGGAATCGTATGTCTATAAAATATGAGAAGTTTATTTGGGTTTACAAATTTGTGAAGAAAGTTAAATAGAAAAGAAGTCTTAAAGGAAAATGAAGCCACAAGTGCTTTGTCTATAAGGAAAAATTGTTTGGTTTAGAAATAGTTGTTGAGTATGTAAGAATCCATTCCTAGAGAGGAAGATATCAAAAAGTTTGAATGTTTAAAAAATTGAAGCTAGTTTAAGCTGAGAAGGAGATTTAGAGTGTTTTTCTAACCAATTGCTGAAAGAAGTAAACAAGAGGCTGTATACATCAGAAAAGGAAGAAGAATGCTTGGAGTAAATTGCTGACAAAAGCCAGAAGTGCTACATTTTAAAACAGAGAGAAGAGATTACTATCATAAGAGAAGTTTGACAAAAACCCACAAGAAGGAAAAGAAGTTGTGAAGAAGTCTACAAGGAAAGAAGAAGCTGATACAAGGAGGTGTTTCAATTTGTGGAGATAGTTGCTGAGAGTTGTTAAAAAGCATAAGCTTTTTTGAAAAAGAAAAAATTGTGCAGAATATTCGTTTCCAGAATAACCAAAAAGCTGCAGACCCAGCTGCAGAATTTTAGTCACGAGATCAAAAGAAGTAAGTTGAAATTTCTTTTACAAATGGGGAAAGTAGGGAAAAGAGTTAAGAAAGAGAATGAAAATCTTTCATTTGCAAAAGATGTTCTAGAGGAAGAGTTAATTTCTCTTAGAGACGAACTGGGTATTGTTAAAAGAAATAATGTGTGTTATTTTGAAAATATAAAAGAGATGAAGAAAGAAAACTATTTATTGTTAGAAGAAAATGATGATATTGAGAAAGAAATAAGAAGGGTTTAAGCTAGAAATGAAGAGCTAGAAGAAAGGCTGAAGTCCTTTGAAGAGATTAAGAGGAGAAATGAGGAGTTTGAATAGAAAATGAAGTTGTTTGATGAAATAGAGAAAAAGAATGAAGATTTGGGAAAACTCTTGAAAAGGGTAGAAGAAGAAAATAGTTTACAGTTGAAGAAAATCACAGAATTGAAAGAAGAAAATGATAAATTTAGAGCTTGTAAAGATTGTGTGAAAATAAAATCCTATATTTGTGATGTCTCATGTGACACAGCAGATTTGTGTTATTTATTTAAAAAATCTATTTCTTTTGAAAATGTTGATGAAATAAATTGTCTAGATGTACATATGGATGAATATGCAAATATGGCTAAATGTGATAAAGTGTTAGAATCTTCAAAAGATGATGTTTGTTATGAAGAAAATGCAGGGTTAAAAATCATGAAGAGAATGGGTTATACTGGACAAGGTTTAGGTAAACATGAACAGGGGAGAAGAGAACCTATTGAAGCTACAATGAGGCCGAAGTTTGAAGGTCTCGGATATGATTCAGGAAAAGGAGATGTTGCTACAAGTGTAGGGAAGTTTGTTAAAGAAACAAAGAGTAATGAATGTTCACATTGTCATAGAAGAGGTCACATCAAGGAGAAGTGTTGGGATCTACATCCTTGCACGATTTGTGGTTCAAAGAATCACTGTGAGGAGAAGTGTTGGAGTAATATGTCAAAGAATGAATCTGGTTCAAAATGCATGAAGATGGATTGTGGATGGATTGATGATTTAGGTTGGCAGAAGCTAACTGGTATGTTCAAGAGATTGTACAAGTGTACATATGTGAAGGTCAATACAAATTCTGAGAAGAATGAAGGTTCACATAGAATGAAACATGTTTGGAGAAAAAAGGAGTTGCAGTCTGATGATCCACTTGCAAAGAGTGAAGATGAAAATCCCAGTTTGATGTTTTGAAAGATTGAAGTTGTTGAAACTGCTATTGCAGTAGAAAGGGTAAGTAGAAAGGGTAAAATAGTTGGTATCATTTTTTGAGTGATAAAAATTCTGATTGTGTTTTGAAGAATGAGAGAAATTGCTGAAATAACAGAACAAGAAATGTAGGGGAAGTCACAAGAACTTCTAAGCTTGAATGAAGGATTTGTATGTGTAAGGTGAAATAAGGAATCAGAAAAGTAGCTGAGGCTACCACTACAAAATTTTAAAAAGTTTGGAACAACAACAGCTGTCTAGGAAGCATGTAAATAATTTTGTTGTTTGACTGTTATGAAATTTTAAAGATGTTTTGAAATACAGTCACATGAAGCTGTCAAGGATGCATGTATATATTTTTTCAGTTGTTTGAGTGCAGTGGAGAGAAGATATAATATGAATAAAAAAAATAGAGGTTACAACCGCAGCTGTTATTGCTCATCAAGAGGTGAGTTGAAAAGATAGTCAAAGGAATATGGACAGAGTTATATCAAAGTTGTGTTTATGAACGAGAAAGTGAAAGTGATGGAAGAAGACAAGTTTCAGAAATTTGGAAGAAGAGGTTGTAGTAGAGCATGAATGGCAGTAGCCACAGTGGAATTTTTTTTAAGAGAGGTTTGAAGTTTTTTTTGAATTAATTGGTGAGATAGAAGTTTGGCTAAAGAGGGAGAAACAATATAATGAATTGCAGAAGCATTCTGTGAGCATGAAGGAAATCAGAGTTAGAACTATTATTGGATTCCCTAGCACCAGAAAAGTGCCACTATGGGAAGTGATGTTTAACAGCCAGTTTGTGGTAATCTGAAACCACCTCATTAAAATTTTAAAATTTCTACAGCTAGTTAGTGGTAATCTAAAACCACCTCTTTGAGAGAATGAAGTAATCGGGATGAAGATGACAGATGAAGAAAATGACAGGACTCCCTAGCACCAGCAACGTGCCACCATGGGAAGAATTAAAATCAATCAATCAAGATCAAGATACAAAAAGGATTCAGAACATCCTTGTGAGGTTATGGTAAGCTTAAACCATCTCTATTTGATATAAGATATTAGGCAGATTGCGAAAGATGAAAAATAATGAAGAGGCTGCAAACCTCGGAGAAGAACAAAGATGCTAAAGCATAGAGCATGAAAGTGAGAAGACAGATGCAATGGAGAATACAGATGAGAAAGTTGAGAATAATATTTAGATGAATGATGAGGAAATCCAGCCGTAGCTATTGAACAGAATCAGAGAAGATCCAAAAGTGATCATTCCAGTGAAGTCGACAAAGAGTTGACGCATCGAGCTTTCAGGAAGTCATGGAAGTACAGTTGTGAAGTTGAAATTAAGAGGGAGTGTTGGAAATAATTCCAACTTCATCATTTTCTCTACGTTGACTTTCCTTCCCTCTTGTTTGGGTTGTTCACCGCTTCATCACGCCTCTCTTTTGTTCTGCTCGCGGCATCGCGGATTGGCCTTCACTCTTTGCTTCACCGCCACCCCGTGGGCTGATCCTTCTCTATTGGCGGTCTCATGGTGGCTTTGCTCTACATCTCCTATGTTACCGTGACCTTCCTGCTTCCTCACCATGGTAGTGCATTTTTTCCTTCTGTCTGCTGCTCCTCTCCTTTCACCGCGGTCCCGCATGCTCATCCTCGATCACCCGCGGTAATGCGGTTTGTGCGCATCTTCACCTCAACACCGCAGGTCCTTCCTTCAGTATGTTCGGTAATGTGGTGGGTCTCCTTCTTCTTTGTGCACTCTACTACCGCCATCACCGCGCCCTCTCCATAACCATCGACGGTTATGCGGGTGATGCTCTTTTTTGATGACAATCATTTTGTGTGAGTGCGCTAGCGGACAGTTAAGTCATAGGACTGTTTTTATATGTATAAGGACTATTCTTAAAACCAATAGGACTGTGTTTAATGTTTCTTTCGCTGGCATATGTATTTGCCTTGATGTATATTTATCTCTCCTTGGGCTGTAATATTAGACAAGACTGTCATACTTTGTAATGTGTTAGAGGGAAGAAGATTGTTGTGAACAGAGAGGAGGAGTCGACGGTTAGAAGAAGGTGGTGAAGTCCAGAAGAGACAGATAGAGACAAAGAGAAAAGAAAAATGCTCCCAAGAGCAGAGAGTGAAAAATAGATGATATCTGAAGATGAAAATGTGAAGAGCCGAAGCTCTGTAGAAATGTACTTCTGAGATAAATGAATATAAATTTCTGGGTTGGTGTATATGTGTTTGAGTTTAATAATTTGAGTGTTTTAATGTTAAATGAATTTGTGTCTGTCTATGCATGACTCTCCTCCTGTTGTCAAGAGTTGGTTGTTGTATCTTTTCCCACAAAATCTGTAATGATTTACAATTGTTACATATATCATCTGCTGTCATATTGCAATGAAAATCTAAGATATAGCTGTGTATCTAGTTTTTTTAAGTGTATCTGCAAAATATTAGAATTTTTTTCAATAGATCTATTAAGAATCATAAAACAAGAAAAGAAAGTATTAAAAATATATTGAATTAACTTTTTTGTCATTGATATGAATTATTTTTATATTTGATTGTATTGTTGGGATTTCCCCCATCTCCTGCACTAGCCAATCGAGCCTCTTACCACACAACTGTGCCCTCGGTTCGCCCTGCTCGCAGTTTGGTAGCGTCTACCGCACTACCGTGCCCACTCTCTCTCCTCTCCGTGGTATCACGGTCGTCGCTTCCTCAATCTACCGAATCACGACAGTCTTGTCATTCACATTCGACGATTGCACTATGGTCTCCTTCAACAGTTACCTCGCTACCGCACGTTAACCGCATGATGCCTGCGGTAATGCACTTAACCACCAGGCAACTGTTACCACACTACCGCTGTGACTTCTATCGCTCCCTGTTTCGATCGCCTGAAGCCGTTACCGCTCTACCGCAGTCTGTCCGCTAACCGTCGGCGGTATCACGGTGCCTTTGTTTCCTGTTTCATTGACCGTGTCTGGGCGGTTACTGCGACCACCGCGGTCTGTTTCAAAACTGCCACGGTACTACGAAGGACTGTCTATTGGCCATCTGGGTGGTTACCGCGGCAACCGCGGCCTCTTCAAATTCTTCGACGGTAACGCGGTTTTCCTGACTTCTTTTGACGGCATTGTTTGGGGATGTGCGTTGGCAGACAGCTAGGATGGAAGGACTATTATTTATGTTAGAAGGACAACTGTTTAATATGATTTGAACTTGTTTTTGCTGGCATTCATTATTTTGCCTTTATTATTGTATTTACTTGGTCTGAAGAGTTGAAGGATAAAATAGTGAATAGTCTCATGAATGCTTGAAAAAGAAAGATTGAAGATTGAAGATATGAAGAGCTAAGCTCTGTATGGAAGAAGTTTAAAATATGTTTTTTTTGTAAAATTCAATATGATATAGAATCTCTGGGTCAATGTTCTATGAGTTAATTTCTTGATTTTTTGTGCATAATTTAGACTGAAGTTGTTTTATTTTGCTTGTTCTTGCCTTCTACTTTTACTACATGTATATTTAATATATATATATATATATATATATATATATATATATATATATATATATATATATATATATATATATAGACATACTGTTGCTACAACTTTATCTACCAGTATACATATATGAAGTATTTAGACTTTAAATTGATCTCGGTTTACAACAAAGTTAAGCACTCTTCTATCTTTGGAGGGTCTATAAAAAAAATTGTTACTTCTTTCACCTAGCCTACTTCATTCTACTTTCATCTCAAACCAACTTGAGACGCTACCTCCAAAGGGTTTTGTTATCCTTCCATATGCACTTTTGTTGAACTCACTTCAACATGATCATACATTTCCTCTTTCAAAGGGCCTTTTTATACTTCCTATTAAAATTTAAAATTTATTTGAAACAATAATGGCATTACCTTGCTTGATAATGATCTTTCTCCAAATCTACTTCCACACACATTCAATTATATGCAAAGTTCTCTTTTTAACTTAAGAAATTATCTTGAAAATGCTCTATAAAATATATATTATGATACAGAAAAACAACTTAATTTTTTAATTATTATTGTGTTTATTAGTGTTACTATCATGGTTTAGATATTCCAAAAATCTTGTGCTCTTTATGCTCATCAGTTGTTCGCAGGAAATGATTCTAGAAAATCTAGTTAATTGAGATTCTTGTCTTCCATGAGAACCGGTTGTGTGTACTCAGTGCATGCCCATAGATAGGTGCCTTCTAGTGTTTCTTCAAATGGAAGAAATATGACCGAGTTGCTTAGTTGGAATAGGAGATATAGAGGACTAATTTTTCAAAGAACCTCTTTTTAAGTTTTTTTATTTTCTTCCACATTATCCGTGAGGCATGCCAAAAGACCGAAGGGAATTCAAACAGCTTTTCAAAATTAAATTCAAGAAGCGGTTATAGGCAGGTAAAAAAAATGTCATAAAAGAAAGTTTTTCTTACACACAGGATTATTCATTCTGATACGGAGGTGAACAAGTATTGTTGTGTTTATTAGTGTTACTATCATGGTTTAGATATTCCAAAAATCTTGTGCTCTTTATGCTCATCAGTTGTTCGCAGGAAATGATTCTAGAAAATCTAGTTAATTGAGATTCTTGTCTTCCATGAGAACCGGTTGTGTGTACTCAGTGCATGCCCATAGATAGGTGCCTTCTAGTGTTTCTTCAAATGGAAGAAATATGACCGAGTTGCTTAGTTGGAATAGGAGATATAGAGGACTAATTTTTCAAAGAACCTCTTTTTAAGTTTTTTTATTTTCTTCCACATTATCCGTGAGGCATGCCAAAAGACCGAAGGGAATTCAAACAGCTTTTCAAAATTAAATTCAAGAAGCGGTTATAGGCAGGTAAAAAAAATGTCATAAAAGAAAGTTTTTCTTACACACAGGATTATTCATTCTGATACGGAGGTGAACAAGTATTGGTGCTTGTTAGTCGTCTGATTTTTTCTGAAATAAATAATTATTTTTTAGAGTCTATGTGCTGTTTGTGTTGATTATGAAATTATTGTTTCTGTGTGCATTAATTATTTTTGAATATTCAGTCTTTCTGTGTTAGTTTCCATTTAAATTCATTTCACATTCGCAGATCAGTTTTGAAATAGTGTATTAGTTGTTGAGCTAGTTATTGTTTTACAATTGGATTTGTGATTATCATTCATGGGTATTTAGAACATTTAATTAATTTTTTGTGGATTATTATTCAGTTATCTCTTTTCAAAATTATTTTATTTATTTGCAGTCCCATGTTTAATCTTTCTTTCTGGTCAAAAGAATACCCCTTTAAAATTTGAATCTCATCATATGAAGGAGTCACCCCTCTCAAATACAAAGGAGAATCATTAATCTAATAGTGATCTCCCTGTTTGTTGATATATATTGTTGCTACCCATTGGATGAGTAACTTGATCTTCACTACGATAAAATTGTTTACCAACATGGTGTAAGACTATTTCAAAGGAAAGCTTAATTGGTAAAGCAATGAAGAAATGTGTATATTTGTTTGTTTGAAGGTACTACCATACTATGATTATCTAATGTTTGTGGGTCTTCTAAATATAGTGTATAAGATACATATTTGCTCCACAAGTTTTTGACATTTATTCCACATATTTTGAAGTAAATAGGCATGATATTATATAATTAAATTAATAGATAAAAATATTATTATTTAATAATATATATAAAATACTTTGAGAGATATCCTTTTTGAGGCACCTATTTTGTACCTATTTTTTAATCAATTTAACCCTAAATCTAACTATAACCCTAATTCTAGTTCTAACCCTAATTATAATTCCAACTCCATTCATAGTTCAAATTCTAACATTAACCCTAATTCTAATAGAAACCCTTATTCTAACTATAATAATAAAATTGAACCCTAATCCTAACCCTAATTAAACCCTTACCCTATCCCAACCTTAACCCTACCCCTAACTCTAATTATGCCTAATCCTAATTGAACAATAATCCTAGTTGAGTCATAACCCTATCAAATCGTAATCAACATCTCTAACTATAACCTTTAACCTTAACTCTAATTGAACTCTAATCAAACCATTTTCAACCCCAACCCCACTAACTAAAACCTAATTAAACCCTAACCCTAATAATAACCTTAATTGAACCCTATATCTAACTATAATTGAACCCTAACCTTAACACTAATTGAAATTTAGCCCTAACCCTAACAATACTATTGATTTAATCCTATAGATAATCCTAATTGAACCCTAACTGTAATTAAATATTAATTTTAACCCTAACTCTAACCCCAATTTAATGCTAATAGAATCATAATCCTAATTAAGTTCCCATTATATAATTTATATAACATGAAAAATAAACTCGTTACATAACCCCATCTTTAATCAATTTTATTAAATAACCCTAATCAAAACCTAACACTAACTAAACCTTAATTAAAACCTAACCCTAATCCTAAGTGAACCCTATTCCTAACCCTAAATTAACCCTAACCTTAACCAAAATGTAATCATTATTGAAGGCTAACCCCAACCCTAACCCCAACTAAATTGTAACATCAAACCTAATCCTAACCTTAAATGAACCCTAACCCTAACCATAATTCATTTGTAAAACTAATTGAACACTAACCTTGAAAAATTGTAATCCTAACCTTAATTAAAATATAATCTAAGCCTAACCCTAATGATAATGTTAAATTATTTTTTAAAGATAGATATGCTAGTTTTAAATAAATTAATTTAAAAAAATTTATTGTAATAATAAATTTATTATATTTTCTTTGTATTTAATTTTGCAATTTTAAATTTATTTTAGATGTGCACTTATTATGAAAAGCTCTTATATTAGAGCGCATATTTAAATTTCTATATTTGTATAAAATAAGATCTTTAGTGAAACCTTGAATTTATACTATTTATTTATAGATATATATTAATTTTGAATAAATAGAATATGAATGATTTTTCCTTTTTTTTAATGTTTTTACGTTTTCAAAAAATATTGAATATTTTTTAAGATTTAAATATATTAATTTAGAAATTTATTTATATTTGTAATAGTTAATTTAGGATATTAATTTTTTATTTAGCTTTCTAATTTTTGAATTTTAAATACATTGATTTAAATTTTTTATAAAGAACAATTATTTTTCATTCTCTTATAATTTTATTTTAATTAATATATAATTTATATGTAATAATTTTTGATATTTTTTAATTTTAAGTGTAATAATTTAGAAAATTACTTTTATATGTAATAGTAAATTTAGGAAAGTTCTTCTATATTTAATTTTCTAAGATATAGAAACTTCTTTTTATGTGTAGTAATTTAACATACTTTTTTATATCTTATATTTAAAATTATATTTTTTTTATTAGAAAAAATTAATTAAATAAATCTAATGAACCTATGCATTCATCTCAAAAATCCAAAACAAATCATCCCCTTTTAAAAAATTAAAAATCAAAATTAAATAGAAAAAACCAAAATTGTAATTGTAATTTATATTCTATTATTATTAAAATTTTGTTTTCAACAAAACTCCTCTCTTTTCTTATAGATGATCATTCACATTTCAGAGATAAACAAATATTTTATGAAGTACAAATCATCTCAAATAGTTTAAAAGGCAATGTAAATATCACATTTCCTAACTAAAAATTTCTATTGTCACAAATTAGGCAATCCCTTTCTTGTGGTCAATCTTCATATTTTTATAGCTCCTTCGAAATGATTAATTTTTATTTGACCTTTGGTTTTCATTCAAAGAGGTGGAGGGTTTGTGGTAAGCCTTGTCAGATATTTGGAATATAGTGACAACTATGGCTAGTTGAAAATCTTTGTGTAACTTTCGATATTTTCTTTAGTTAATATATTTATCCCCTTTTTGAGAAAGGAAAGATATAAATTGTCAAAAATATATTCAATTTATTAATATTTTTGTATAAAATATTCTATAGTAAAACTATTTGATAACAATATTCATGTTAATAAGAGAATTCTTTGACCATTCTACATATACCATCTTTTCCAAGTTTTGCATTTTCTATTCTATTCTTGCGTTTACCTTGATTCTACAATAAAACGTGAAAATCTTAAATTCTAAACTTCCACAATTACTTTAAATAAGATCCATTATATTCAAAATAAAGTCGTTATTCCATTCATTTGGACATCAAGAACTAGTCGATTACAAAACTAGGACTTAAAAGTCGATAAGATTATTTCATAACAATTCATTCTAAATCATACAAGTGTCATAATACACAATTTCAGTTATAAATACAAAGGATGATATTATATCCAATTACAATTTGAGACTTAGGCATTCAGTCGCCATAAGCTCGTCATTACATATATCAAGAATAATAAAGCATAAAAGAAGACATAGTCCATCAATCTTCCATCCAAAAGCAAATCTTCAACAAGAAGACAAGAACAAGGATTAGGCATTTTTTCTGCCCAACCTCGAAGCTTACGCTTCCTCAAAATTTCTTAGTCAATCAAGAAATAGCTGACCCTGCACGAATTGCTTAGCAAAAAGCAGTCTACGAGCAAGATGAAATCTGGTGCATGCCTAGTACTACTAGTAAACCACAAGCATTTTCATTTTTCTAATTCATTTAAGAAAAAAGCAAGTTCGATACTAGGATATGGTAGAGAGTTCAATAATTTCATCTATTTCACTGGTCCTTAAGTTACTTGGCCAAGTAAAATGTCATGCATAACAATAAAAATAGTTTTGGAAAAACAAAACTACACTCTCTATTTACCCATATTCGGCACCCGTCCCAAAAGGTAACTTTCCCAAGAACATAACATGCAAAATTATCTATCATTCATGCATGGTCTAAACAGTCAAATACAATCTTTTGCAATCTTTCATGCATGGTCTAAACAGTCAAATACAGTTTTTTGCAATCTTTCGAAACATGGTTTAAAACAAAAACAGTTTAAAAAGAGCTTATTTCCATCGTTCAAATTCATAAAATACATAAAATTAACATTTTAAATTGAGTAATTTAAAATGATCAATAAAGTTTAATGAAGGTGTAACTCCAGTATGCTAATTAAATACATATAAAAACATAAATTAAAAGAGTACACATTCATTCGTTTATATTCTGTTTAATCTGTTTTTGAATCTAAATCTAAAATTTAGATTTTTGTTTTGAGTTTGTCCCTAAATTTGATTAACTTTATTGATTCATGATTTTAATCTCTCTCTAAATTTGATCTAAATATAATTCATTCAATTTCTTCAAGATCCTATCTAGTAAATTCAAATTCTGTAATTGACCGATTGTTTCTCAATAATTCAAATTCTATTGATCAAGTATTTACTCAGAAATCTAAAGAAATCATAAATACTTCTTTAATGATTTCGAAGAAATCAGTAATAAAAAATAAATTATTCTATTTGTATTACCGATTTCATTTTTTTTAAAAACAAAATTTAGGAGAGATCTTACCTGGTAATTTGGAATTCTGGAAGTGATTATTTGTTTGTGTGCTAATCCTTCTTATTCAGCTTTGTCTTTTATTGTCTTACTGCTTGGCATGAAGAATGAAAGAGATTCTTGCCTATTTTCTGTGCGTGCTTAAGCAGTCCCTACTTTACTCTCCATACAAATTGCACCTTTTACATTGCCCATTGGGCCGAGCTTAACCGGCACACTCTAATCCTCGAATCTTAGGAGGCTGGGCCCATGTGGGGCCCTCTTAACCCAGCCTCTCTTGCTTCCATAGAATTTCTTTAACCGCACCTTTTCAAATCTCCATTAGCACTCCACCGTTGTAGTTACATTTGGCATTCCCGTTCCCGTTCTTGTTCCGTAGCTGTTCATGTTTGCCACTTCTGATTTACACATTTGTTTGTCATGTTCTGATTGTTCCCTTTCAAGTAAGGGTGAACCCGATCTCTTATAGACAGAGTAGGCTTTGACTTCAACGTTCTCACTAATGCAGGTCGAAGCTTTCTCCAATCTAGATTGATGTGGAAATAACACTCTGTCTCTATTATTAACTAAATAGCAGTAATAGATTGGGTTATGATCTCCTCACAATCCTAGGGGCCTTCTGCGTGCAGTAAATCTATACAGACAAATGCATTGATTCCTCCATCGGCATTCATTCAGTCAACTCCAGGGAAGGATGCAGTGATGGACTCAAACCAGCAATGCATTCGCATTACTTACTTTTTAAGCCCCACTGTGGTATTCTCATTCTTTATGGCCGATTCCCTGCGTTTCATCATGTCTTGGCATCATAGATTTTGGAGCGAGGGATTTAGTTTTAATCCCACATTAATTTCATTAACTGAATTAGGGTGAGTGTAGCTTTTATATTAGGAAGATGGATCATTTTTTCAACTAAGATATAGAAATAACTGATCTTGTACTCTTAAATATTGAGCAATAACTTTTTTATATAGTAATGTCAATATTTTTAATTATTTATTTTAATGAAATTTTATTTATTATGTTTTATTTTAAAATAATAATTAAGTTTTTTATAAAATTAAATAAATAAAATATGATGTTTATTTTATAATTGAATGATATGAATATGTTATTTGAGATGTAGATGATTATTATTTGAAGTATTGAATATTTAGAAATTGATTCTATAAATATCTTAAAATATGCAAATTAAATGTTCTTTCTTTGGTTTAGATGTGTCTACAAAATAAAACTATTGTACAAGCTAAAATCTATAATTGCAAGAATCAACTAGCAAAAAATTAATTATTGAAATTTACTCACTTTTATCTTCTAACATTTACACTTCATTATGGATTGACAATATTTAAAAACACCATTACGAAATCTACTAAATTGTGAGGTTGTGTTATCCTCATTTAGATCCCTAAATCATCAGTAAACATCTCACAATTTTGCTTCGGTTCATATCCATGTTTGAGAAACTGAATTAGTGTACAAATATAAACCTATAGCTATAAGAATCAACTAGAAAAAAAATGATGCTTAGAATTTAGTTTCCTTGGTCTTCTCATATTTAAACCTCAATATAGATAGAAAGTGCTTAGTAAAAAAAAATGGGGAATGTGCTAAAGTGGAAGGATTTTGTTCTCTTCAATTAGAGCCCTAATCAAACCAATTCCATGATAAAAATAATGATTGAAGGCATGATGATATATGTTAAGAGAAAATGTTATTACTTTTCTCTCAATGAAAATGCCCTTTTGATAAATCCTCATTGTCCTAAAAATCTTTGATAATTTGAAATGCTTAAGTGAATGATTTTAAATAAAATGTAGCATGCAAGTCAACATAAACATGCACTAGGCAAGCTCACAATGACTAGTGGGAGGGTGTTGTTAAGATTTAAATTTTAAAAGTATATGGTTCATAATTATTAGGTCAAGTTTGCACTAGTAGATCTTATGCAAGATAGGGTAATGCCATGAGGTAAATTCACACAAGAATATGCCAGTTGTAGACTTGTTTTTCCACAAAGGATAATCTAGTCAAAGTGTGCCAAAAATAGTAATGAAAAAAGACATGGATATATCATTAAATTTTTCTCCAACTTTGATGTGCATGTGAACTTCTATGATGGTGCATGTCAAAGTAAAAAAGATATCAATGAGAAAACTATTTATGTATTTTTAAATACTAAAAAATATAGATTTACTTAAAATATATAGTTCACAATTATATTATCCTTCCAATAATAACTAGACCAACAAAATGCAAACTTGAAAAAATGTGTAATGAATAACATCTATCAAAAATTTAAAATAAATATGGAGACTTTTTTGTTTAGTTGTGTGTTTGTATCAATTTTTAACATATCTTCTATATCTCTCACTACTAAATTCTAAATAGATTCTTCTTTTCTCATTATTTGGAGATCATCATTTAATTTCTTGTTTTCTCCTCAATTTACTTATATAACAGTACACCCCTTTCAATGTAAAAGATTCCATTTCTAGTCACTTGCTCAACCTATATTTCACAGGCTTTTGAAAATGACTAATATTTGTTAAACCTTTCAATCACACCATTATCAATATATAATATCTCTAAATCATCAATAACCAAAGGCCCATGTAATGCATTTGTTAAAATATTTGAATTATTTTTAATATAAGAAGTTAATATTTGATAAAATTTTAAATTGATGGGATCTTGTTAAAAATCTGCTCTACTATTGACAAACCTGATACCAATGTTAGCAACTCAAGGTCCCTATTCTAGGTTGTGGGGAAAAAAGAGCCTTTGATGGAAGGAGATCTAAGAATTGCTTCAACAAGATTTTCTATCTATTGAATCTCAATTTTATGAGTCCTTGACTAAGGAATTGGTGAGATTTAAGAAAAAAATGAGAAAATTTTAAATTAAGAAGATTCATGGTTTAAAAGTTAGGGCTAAAATAAATTGGTTCAAAAATGGAGATAAAGGTTCTAATTTCTTCTTTAATTATATAATGGAGAAAAAGGATAGGGAAGACATTGAATCAATCTAGGTGGATAATCAATATACAAATGATATTTCTTAGGTTATAAGTGAATTTCAATCTTTCTACAATTTTTTTGTTGTTGTTGAAGATAACAATACTGACTGTAAAAGAGCCCAAGATCATTGTAGATAAGTCATCCCTAGGAAAATCAAAGAGGAAGATGGTCATTGGATTGCTAGAGATATCTCTAAGGATGATATTGTAAAGGATATTAGAACATGTAAAAATGATAAATCTTCAGGAATAGATTGGCTTCCTACTAAATTTTATAAGAAAAAAGTTAACTAGATTAGTGAATATCTCTTGTAGGTTTATTCTAAATCTATTAGCAAAGGCTCCTTAGGAAGAAATATTAACAGGGGAATCATCAAGATTTTTCCAAGAAGAGATAAATCTCAAATTAGAAATTGGAGGCAAATTACCCTCCTTAATATTTCTTACATAATTCTTGCTAAAATTTTAGCTCTTATAATTATTGGTATCCTCCCTAGTTTTGTTAGTAATACTTAAACTAGCTTTTTCGAGTGTAGGTATATCTTGAAAAATCTTATTATTAGTTGGGAGACTATTTGAGTGGGCTAATGTAACGAAATAAGAAATTGACACCCTTCCTTGATTTTGAAAATGCCTATGATAGGGTTGAATGGTCATTTATCATAATGATGAGCTTGAAGCATTTTTATTTTAATAATATATTTTTCAAACGGTAGATGTCTTATTCAAGGATGAACTATTTCTCAAGTTGATATAAATAATTCTTTCTATGAACCCTTATAGTAGTAAAGATCAATAAGGAAGGTTGTCTACTCACCCCTGCTCTTTTCGTGATCACCTTTGATATCGTATTTTACTTTTTAAGAGATATGAGTAATGGAATGGGTGGCAAAGGACTTACACTCCCTAATAAGGACAAACTTATAAATATACAATTTGCATATGCATTGCAATATTTATGAATTAGGAGGAAATTAATTTTTAGAACTTGATAAGAAAGATAGAAATACTTTGCAAATCATCTAGAGAAAATATTTCTAAAAGAAATTTTGTGGTACTAGTTGGAATTCTTCTTCAAATCATTATTTGTTTAAATCTTTTGAGATGCTATGGGGTGGATCGAACTTGCAAGTGAGATACCTAAGAATCTCATTTGAAATCAATCCTTCTCTTAAGTCAATATTGGATTAGATTAAATTAATCTTGAAGAGAAAATCTCCAAGTAGATTAGATAGTATCTTTTTTTGGTTGGTAGAGTGCAATTTTGTAAAAAAAGTTGTCCTCCTATAGCTTATATTATGCTTCAATATGATTGTTCGGCAACTATCAAGTGAATGAACTTCTAAAGAGAATTAGGAAGTTTCTTTGGTCTAATGGGAAAGGAAAGAGATGCATATCTACTATCAAGTGTAATTGGTATTGTTTAGATAGAGACAATGGTGGCCTTGGACTGAAATACTTGAGACTGCAAGTAATTTCACTTGCTACTAAATGAATTGTTAAATTTCTCAGTGGTAAAGAGACCTTAAATTTTTTAGCGAGGAATGAAATTCAAATGCTAGTTTGATGCAAGAACTTGTGGAGGTCATAAATTTTGACTTGGGAGTCTAATTGAGCTTTTAGTGTTTTTTCAAGATTTCTTTCAGTTTATTTTTTAATTTAATTTTAATTGTCAACTTACTAATTTAATTGCATACAAGAGTTTGAAATTAAATTAAAAAATAAATTGAAAAAATCTTGAAAAAATACTAAAAGCTCAATTAGACTCCTAGATCAAAATTTATGACCTGTAGAAATTCCTATATCATAGTCCCTAAATAGGTTAGGATTTGGAAGGGCCTACATCCTCATGAATCCTTTTTTGGAAATTTATCTTTATCCCCTTTTGGCTCAAATGTCTTTAAGAGTATTTGTAAGGAAAGGGAAATTTTTAGGAACTAGATCAAAGGAAATAAGGCCCATAATAAGGAAGAGAAAAAAACTATAGCTTCAGGTTAGTGTGGTGGGATCTTCAATGGAAGAAGAAGCCCATGGCTCTCTAACATGATTACTTTTCTAAGAGCTAGGATAGTAAAGACATCAAAGAATTTGGTAACACAATAAATAATAAATAGACCAAGTCTTAGGCTTCTCTTAGTACTAAGTATGGTTTACCACTTCTCAAAGGAGGAAATAGAGTCTTAAGAATTTTTTTTGAGAGAATTCAATTTCTTTTTCAAATAAGTTTTGAACCTAGAATTTATGACAACTTGAAGTGGTGGGTAAAAACTTCCCTCTATAAGATGAACTCTAAAAGGATCCACAACTCTATCAAAGTCCTAAGAGCTTATCACCTACACCTTAATGATTATTGGTAATTGAACTTTAGTAATGGGCAATGATGTAAGCTTCTTAAACACTCTTGGTCCAATGTGATTGAGCCAAAGAAAGCCTATTTTAAATGGTTACTCTTATTAAAAAACTTACCTATCAATTTGAAGCATGTCCAACCTATTAATAACATGTACTCTATTTGTGAAATTCTTGAAATAGTGAACCATATTTTCTTTAACCATTTCTTTGCTAAAGAAATTTGGCTTTTATTTTTTGTTGATTTGGATGGGTGGGATATCAAAAGTCACTTTCGTGGAAATTTTTTTTATTTGGTTATTTTGAAGGTGTGAGTAAATATTTAGTATTTTTAGTTGATTTTAACTACTAATATTCTGTGTTTTTCAGAAAACAAAAGATGAGGGTTATTTTCAAGAAAGGAAGACACACATTATCGAGTCTTACAAAATACTCATCTTTTTCTATTTCCCTACAAGTTACTTTAACATTGGAAGCAACCAAAGAGAAGTTATGGGAGATTTTGGACATAGGCCAAGTCAATGTCTTGAGATCTGAGGTAAAGATAACCAAATATTGGCCCTATGCTAGGGATGGAAATAATCATTTTGTGAAGAACTACTTGAAATTTTAGGAAAGGCATAAAAACTATAAATATGACATGCTCCTTGAAGACATGGGTCTCAAAGAAAAATAGAGAATTACTAAGGATGTATATGGTGAAACTTCTAATATCTAGGTTGATATGGCTTTGACCACTAAAAAATGTTCATATATGTAACATTTTTTCATATCTATGTTGGTTTGTAATCTCCAAGACTTGCTATGCTCTTTTTGAGTGCAATATGTACTATGTAACTCACTTTTTCTTTGATAATATATATAATGATTTCAAAAAAATGTGCAAAGCTTGTTATTTTTTATAAAATTTGTTATTTGTAATTATGATTTTAAATCATAATTACAAATAACAAATTTTATAAAATATAATAAGCTTTACATAATTTTGAGAAAGCTAAACATATTTCTATGTGACATAAAGGAATCAAATCTTACATGTTGTAACATGTGAAATCATAATTATATATAATAAATTTTATAAAAAATATAAGGTTTTTAGAACTTTGAAAAAGTTAAACATGCTAATATGTAAACAAAAGCATCTATTAGTAAAAAGACAATCATACTAACAAAACAAAAAAAGTTACATACAAGAAAAACATGAACTAAAAATAAACTAGGTATTCCAATATTACACTTAATCTTTTCTAATCATAAAAGTTTAAAATTCTTAAACTTATAATTATAAATAAAAATATGACACTCCCTACATTAATAAGTCCAATCAATTCAAATTTTTATTTAAAGAAAAAAAAAGTCCAATCAATTCAAATGTTTAAGGATCAAATCACCTCTTAACTATTTACACCTAACAATCACCAAGTTTATGATTTTTTTTATGAATTATTGCTTTCAATCAATCATAAATATTCATATATGACAATATTCTATGTACCTAATTTTTTTATATTATAATTATAAATAACAATATTCATTGAAAAAAAAAAGTTTTGCATAAACTTAATAAAAATTAAACATACTAAGAGAGACCAAAATATTGAATAGAAAACAATCAATTATGATATCAAACAAAAGAAATTTATATACAATAAAATGTATTACCATTTATATTTGTACACAATCTTTTCTAATAAAAAAGTATAAATTTGTTAAAATATAAATATCTCATTCCCTACATTAATAAAATCTCATCATTCAAGTGTTTAAGTACTAAATCACCATTCAACCACTTATGCTAAACAATAACTAATTCTATGAAATGATTATAATTTTTTTTCTTTCAATCAATCATAAATATTCGTATGTGACATAAAAGAAACTAGGTCTTATGTGAAGAAATATTTGACATTATAATTTACTTTTATGAAACAATATTCTCTTGCTACTCTTTTGATCCACCACAACCTTTTTACTTTTCCTATTTGAACCAAATTTCTAATTGGAATTTAAAAAACAATCCTTCAATTACTTACTTTCTAATTTTGTTCAAGATACCCAATATTTAGATGAAGAAATAATAAACAATTGTAATCATGGAATAATAAAAAATAATTTCATTGAAAACAATTGTAAAATCAAATTTGAAACATCTAACACTTCAAATAATCAACATCTACATTTCAAATAACATATTTAAAATATTAAATTTAAAATAAAAATTTAATTTATTTAATTTTAAAATCAATCATCTTATTAAAAAAATAATTATTTTATTTAAATAAAATATAATAAACAATTTTTTTCATTAAATTAAATAATTAATTATATATTTTATATTAAAACATTATAAATAAGGTATAAAACTTTTACTAGAAATTATTACTTAATTTATAGGATTAAAAGAAGAAAGTATTACTACTTTTTACTACATTAAAGATTAACCCACACTTCATTTTATAAATACTACACTCACCCCATTCCCCGTAACGAAGAATGTGGGATTAAAACTATATCGTTGTTTCCAATGGCCAAGCAAAACCGTGAGACGAACAGCTGCGGAAGAGGAACGGGAATGCCAAATCTAAACTGCAATGGTGGAGTGCTAATGGAGATTCGAAATGCTGCGGTTAAGAAAATTCTACGGAAACAAGCTGGGTTAAGAGAGCCCCACAAGGGCCCGGCCACCTAAGCATTCAAGGCTTAGAGTGTGCCGGTTAAGCCAGCCCTGCCCATTGCGTGGGATTGCGTGGGATGTGAGAAGTGAGGTCCACACCCAGCGCCTATCCTTCCCCAAACCAGGCCGCGCCTCCTTTGCTTGGCCACAGCGTGGGAAGAGTGGAAGTGGAAGGTTATGCGTGCCTTATTGCTGGCCGCACCTTCCTCTTAGTCTTCCCTATGTGTGGGAGAGAACTTCACAGTGCTGCGTGGAGTGTAGAATGGGGGTGGGTGAAGACTGGCCACGTGCCTTTAGTTTTCAAACAGGCCGCCTCTTTGCTGCCTGTCAATCCTCTTCAAAACCTTTCCAGCGCACCTCTCAACAGGCCACGACCTCCTCCAATCTACCTTGCTGCGAATGGCATGGGTATAAGGAAGATAGAATTTCCAGACTAGCTCTGTCTTCTAAAACTTACTGTTTCCTCCGACGAAAATGAAAAAAATGATCCCGTGAGTGATTGCTCTATTCCCCATTTAAAAATGGATTTTATCTGTGTGTCTCCAATTTCGAAATCCTTCTCTCTCTGTGTCTCTTCTTCTTTCATGTATTCCTTATATCAAAATTGAGATCTACTATTATAGATTGATCTCTAGTTCAATTCTATAAATCACAGTTTCAAATTTATTGATTGTTTTTTTCCTTGTTTGAAGATATTTTACTTCAGCTTGATAACTGAAGTTCTCCTTTTTGAATGCAAATTTCAATTTGAAGAGATGTTTGATTTTCTATTTTTTTTTAATTTTGTTTTCAATACATAATTTAAGATATTGTTAATTTCAAAATTTAAATTTTTTCCTTTGATTTTTAATTTAAAATCAATTAAATTTATCAAATACTATTTTATTCATTTAAATTTTATTTTATTTCGAAATAAAAGCTACTTTATTTAAATATCGAAATACCAGCATATTATTTTCAATCAATAATAAAATATTAAACAAGCAATCCAATCATTTAATTTAATTCAATTTCATCAATTTTAACTAGATCATCATTTAAATCACATGCATTTTTCGCAATTTTGAGAAATTTCATTAAAACTCGATTTTTAATTTGCAAGCATGATAAACGCAAAATACATTAAAATATTCATAGATTTTCAATTTGCAAGTATGATAAATGCAAAATACATTAAAATATCAACAAACCCCGAAATAAATATAAATACAATTCAAATTATAATAATTGCATTTCAATTTCAATTTCATAGAAGAGAGTAACTAAAGTCATGAAGATATCTTTTTATACAAGTTTGCATAAATATAGAGAATAAATAGGGATTCAACCAAGTAGAATAAAAGTATCAATGTTCTTACTATACAATAAAAGATTAGGAATAGAAATCATGATAATGAGTTGATAATATTTTGATACTAAACTTTAAACATTCTTTGATATGTAAGTGGTTACCAATTGTAACTAGCATAAAATTGGAAATTTTCTCCCAAAAAATAAAGGAATCTATCTTTGTGTTTGGGATAGACTTTTTCTATTGCATATCTCATATTTATGTAATAGAAACAATTACCCAAATTATTTTGTCTTAAATTCTATCAATGTACTAATGAGGATAGAATATCATACCTTTTTACTTTAAGAAGCATAAATTAAAATATTAATAATTTATTTGCACTAAAACATGATAGTAGAAGTTTTAATTTTTTAAATAGTATTATTTGGAATTCAAACAAAATTAGGAACATAATCTAGTAATGTGAAGGATAAAATATTATTTACAAGCTATAACGCAAAAATAACATTCTCCATCTTTGTGTAGTAACAAATTTTAAATTTCACTAATTGTAAATTTAGAATAGTAATCAAATGTGTCAACCAAAAAGTAAAAGTAAAATTATAAAACAATGATCACAGTGAGTGCTTTTAAATTTTATATATTTAAAAAAACTTAATTTTTTTATTACAATTAAAAATAAGTCTTCTAAATTGATATTTAAAAATTATTCAATATAATCTTATTGAAGCTTTCTGAATATTAAAAAATATTTATATTCAATCATTTTGAAAATATTCTAAATTAATTTGTATTTGAAAATTTGAATATGATATTATATTTCTCTACAATAAATTTTTATAATTGTTTTAAAACATAAAATCATTATATATAAAAATATAACAAATCAAATCATACAGTTTAATAAATTTTAAATTTATAATAAACAATCTATAATTAAAAAACCTATACACAGACCAACAAATTTCAGGCCTATTGCTTGATTAAAATATATATTTTGGATTAAAAATTCAACTGTATCTTATAACAAAACATAGGTCTCATAAAAATTCAACGATTAGGGCACCTGATTATTGCATTAAAAAGACACCTCAGGCAACTTAATCTGATAGATCTATGTATTCCAGGCAACGACTACCCAACCTCTAGAATGCACTGGGCATGGATAGCCATCTCATACATCATAACTTTAGTTTATTGCCTTTCAGACACTTAACTCAACGTCAGACTTGAGTTCCCTGTAGCATCGTTTCAAAAACATAAAACTGTAGTTTCACATGGAAAAAGCAAATTCTTTGAGATAGCGTGCAACCATTTATTTGTTTTTTTGTTCTTTTTGTTTTAATCGCTCGCAGCAATTCCAGCTAGGATGGTATGATTTTTTTTATTTTCTTGATTTATTTTATGTTGCGGAGAATGTTGTCTATTTTTTATGTTATGTGGTAGAGTAGTAGATTATAGAATATTAAGTATTTTAAAATAACATTTATTTAATATTCATATATTATATTTATTAAAATTTAAACTAGGTTATATTTTCAATTTTAATTAATTAATATATTTAAATTTATGATCAGTAAATTGTTTCATTTTTTAAAAAGATTTTTTTTAGATGTGTTTTATTTTAATTTATAATTTTAAAGTATTTATATAAATCTCAAAACTAATTTTTGATGTGTCTATATTAATATTTGTACATATATAAAGATTAAGTAAGAATTTTTATTATTGTATTATCAACAATCGAATTTTTACATAATAATGAAGAAACTTATTTTATCAATTCTTTTTCATTTCAATTTTTTTACAAATGAAATACTATATATATTATATATTTTACTTTTATTAGTTATAAATTTTGTATACATTAATTATATTATACAAATTTGGTAAACTCCTTTTTTTACATTTAAACCATGTTTTATAATTTAAATTGAAAATATTATAAATATATATAAATAATAAATTTTAAAACTAACAAATTTAATAATTACTTTTAATAAATATATATATGTGTGTGTGTGTGTGTGTGTGTGTGTGTGTGTCTTTATCAACTCCAAATGATAATTGAATCTAAATAGTTATTTAAACTATAATTTAAAACTATCTTTATTTGTGACAATCAACATAGAGATTGTGAATCTTAGCTAACCATTAACAAGTACTAACTTTTATTTGTATGAATAATTTTATTTTTTATTAAGAAAAATTAGAATGTATACAAGGTTGTATGCCTTTTGCTCAACTTGTTTGATTCCCAAAAATGGATGAAATATTGCAAGCTTGACCAAAATATTAAAATGTTGATTACGTTGATAATAGTTTGAAAAACATCGAAACATCCTTAACCATGTAGCTACATAAATAATCACTTCATAACATTGTTATGGAGATCATGATTTTCTTGGAAGTTTCTTTTTTTTAGACCTAAACAATTATGGTACTCAATAGTGTGAAGAATAATTGAAGAGCTACACTAGCAGATAGAGTTATTTTTTCTCTCTCTTTTGGGCATCTATGTAGTCCTTTTTAGGTCTGTAATAAGGGAAAATAAATAGGATTAAAGAAAGCATAACAATAGCAATAACCACAAAATTGTCTAATTATGCCAAGATCCCCAAATCAATAATGAAGTGCATATGCAATAAAGGAATTCAATAAATAAGCATCATATCTTGTAACTCCAATGCTTGCTTGACTCATGTTCATTATTCTTCTCAACTTTGCTTTAAGTCGCTTTAATTGCCCTTAGATCAATGTCCCCTTATTAAACAAATGTAATAAGGGAAAATAAACAGGATTAAAGAAGAAAGTTTAGAAGCATGGGACATGATCTGAGGTGGTTAGGATTTGAAGACTTGTATTAAGATAAATAGTGAGAAATGCAAATTTAAGATACAAGAAAATAAAATTTATGGAAGGAGATGATTTTGTTAGTGATAAAGAAGTTGATTATTTTTGTATTATATATTGATTTACTAGAATATGTGTAATAGCATGCCTTACTATTTAGTTACGAGAAGAAAATATTAAGTTTAAAATTTACTCTTTTGGACCCCATAATTTTGGATCAAATAATATTAAGAAATTTTGAAAAATACATGTAAATAGCTTACAAATTTAATTTAATAAAGAGGAATTAGCAGCCAATAGCTAGCCTCCAATAACTTTGGTTGTTTACTCTAGTATTGGAAAAACTACTATAGCTCCTCAACCACAAATTGGCTTGCCCCATGCTTGACACAACTTTTAAAGTAATTTCTTATACCTAGAACAATTACTTATGTCTTTGAATAGTTAGCTATATAGTCTACCATAAGGGTTGATTATTCTTATCAATAAATTGTAGTCAATGGGACCACAAACATTATATTGCATAGAAAACTTCATTATTTTTGGTTCAAATTTAATTTTTATTTTTTAATCTTTATACAAAGGATTATCTAAAAATCCTCAACAGTTTATCTAATTTTACATATTTATCTATCCAAATACATAGTATTCAAAAAAATCATTCTCTTAACTTACTCAATGTTAGAGCTATTATCTATAAGTATATTCATCCATTCAATACCTTGATTTATTTTCCAGCTCATTTTCCATTTTATAAATTCAATTTCCTTCATCAATTTCTTATAACTTTTATATTAATACTTTGGCCACCATATTTTGATAAAGGGTTGCCACTATTGTACAACTACATCATTCCTCAGTTGAGTTTGATATTTTGATCTATTTTCCATAAGATGCCTACTATGAGAAGTATTTTTCTTTAAATCATTGGCATGTTAAACTATTAGTATTATCATGTAACATCATCCTTATTACTTGTGGATTTTGAATACTTAAATGTGTAAGCAATTACATATTCAACCAATTACTTGATACTCTTCTGAAACCTAAATATTACAAGAAACACATGAAGCATCTAACCTAACTTTGCACAAGATCATACCAATTACTTCATATGCTTCTAAAACCTAAATGATTAAATATAGGTGGCTAATAGTTATATAGAAGTAGGTGTATGAATAAGTGTGATGAATAAGAAAATTAGGTGAATGCATGAAACACTAAATTGATTAATTCTATGGGATCAAGCCTAACTTTATACAAGATCATACTTTTTTTCATGAACATATACCAATATATTTCTTATAATTAGGCCAATGAGCCAGTTTTGTAAATATACAATATAATTTGAAAGTAAAATAAACTGCATTGATTATCGAGAATAGCGTTGAACATGATCCTCCATTGTAATGTCATCAAAACCTGTAGAATTACATAGTTTAGTTATTAAATTGATTTAACAATTAAACACAAAAAAAATGTTAGAAAACCATTTCATATTTATTTACCATCTCTAGCATGTATTGCAACCATTGTTTTTGGTGTTTTGTTAAGATCAATAGAAAATGGTAACCTATGTTGCCCATTGTTTTGTTGATCATCTAAATTTGCAATGACATACATATATTCAATAAATCAACATAGATAAAACATTAAGTGTAACAATACAATATATACTTAATCAAAGTAATCTTAAATTCTAAATTACCTGAAATGGTTTTTTGAAATGTTTGACTAGGTATAACACTAAGCATTGATGGTTGATCACAAATTGTATCTGCTATTTATTTGATTAAGTATAGAAAAATGGTTAGAAATAGGAATTGAGAAATATGTCATTTAATGAATGAATAAATTTAATAACTGAAAGAAAATTACCATCAATAATTTGCATTTCATCGGTTGTTGTTTGGTCTAAATCAATAGAGAAGGTAAATCGACATCTTCGATTATTCTCTTGATCATGCAAACCTATAATGACATATTCTTAATATGTGATGTAAGAGAAATAATTATTGCACTGAAAAATACTAAAATAGTTTTGATTAAACTAACTCACTTTGTTGTTTCCTGATGATAACCCTTTCTTTTTGTATTGTTATGCTTGAATGATTGGAGACCTTTTTCTTCTTTTGTTTCCTACCACCTATGGAGGGGAACTAAAATGCTTCATGCTCCTCAACTCTTTCATTCAACTCTTGATGAGCAGTATTGCCTCTTTGATGAATAAAATGGTGTTTACGCATTTTTCTTGGGCTAAACCATGGTGATATTCATTTCATAGGCATATCCTCCGAGCCAAGGATCGGTGTAAGTTTGGAAGAAGCAAAAGATGTTTGGAGATATTTTCTAAATCTCTTAACACATTGACTAAAAATATGTTTTTGATCTACTCTAGTTGGTAAATCTTGGAGTACTGACTTCAAATAATCAACATCTTCTTTGAAGTTATCATCAGAAGCATCAAATGATTTATAACTGTCTGTAATAAAACTAGAGTTATGATGTATGGGATGACTATCCATGCCTGGTGCATTCCAGGGGTTGGGTAGTCATTGCCTAATGATTGCACCTCTTCCAACCCATTTTATTGGGCATCCCACTTCAATTTAGAATATTTATACAACTGTCACTGTTTTCCTGTGCTTTCTTCATCTTTTTCGCAAAACTATTTGTCTTCATTTTTCTTTAATCATTGGTGCACTTTATTCTAAGTAGAAATAGAATCGAGACCCCCTCCCACAACCAAAATACTTACATTTGCAATCCTTATTAGCTGAGGTGTTACACTTCATCATAACATGATTGTAATTACAAACTAAATCTTTAATGTGGTCTTTAGATTATAGAACTATTACATGTATATGAAAATCTAAACAATATGTTTTTATTATCAATGATCACCATATGATGATTATTTGATTGTATAAGATAAAAAGAAGAATTAAATCATAAAAACATATGAACATAAGATATATGTAAAGAAATCCTTTTAGGAAAATCTCCATGAGAAAGAAGAAATGTATGTTTTAATCTTCAATAAAAAATAAAATCAACATGCTAACACTATCTTCCTCTAAATCACTCTAGAAAAACATTTGAACTTGTAAATAATCTTATTAATCTACTATCGCATGCCTCCAATTAATAGGGAATGGAAGAATAGTACAACAATTGGTCCAAATTAAATTTAGTGCAAACTCCAAATGTAGTATCACCCACTTAGCAAGGAATTTGGATAAGTAAATTTTAGACATAAGTAATTTAAGGGGATAAAATTTCACAATATTATGGTTCTTAACATGAAGTAAATAGCGATAAGTCTTTTGGATAGTAAAAATATAAGTTAAATGTTATTTTTCAAGCATAGTGTAATGAATCTCATCATCAAACAATTTTATACTAATATAAGAAAAAAAACATATTTTATAAATCTTCTTTAAATTGGCAACATTATTGAAGATTTTTATTTACTACAAATCTCAAGGGGTAATCATTTATACAAAAAAGAATAGATTGTCAAAATGAGAGATTACCAAGTATTTGATCAAGTGGAACAATATAGCTAGAAAATATGTAACATGAGAATATGAAACATTCTTGCAACTTCCCTTCTACATTCAACCCCTCAAGGTCACAAACTTAGTTTTGAGATTTATATAAATACTTTAAAATTATAAATTAAAATAAAACACATCTAAAAAAATCTTTAAAAAAAATCCTTCTAAAAAAATGATACAATTTACTAATCATAAATTGAAATATATTAATTAATTAAAATTGAAAATATAACCTACTTTAAATTTTAATAAATATAATATATGAATATTAGATAAATGTTATTTTAAAATACTTAATATTCTATAATCTACTACTGTGCCACATAACATAAAA